>CAJHNH020001848.1:5000-7500 GCA_905116865.2 Candidula unifasciata
GTGCTCCCTACAAGGTGACATCATACTCCTCATTGCTCCAACAGTGCTCCCTACAAGGTTACATCAAACTCCTCATTGCTCCAACGGTGCTCCCTACAAGGTTATATCATACTCCTCATTGCTCCAACGGTGCTCCCTGCAAGGTTATATCATACTCCTCATTGCTCCAACAGTGCTCCCTACAAGGTTACATCATACTCCCCATTGCTCCAACGGTGCTCCCTACAAGGTAACATCATACTCCTCATTGCTCCAACAGTGCTCCCTGCAAGGTTATATCATACCCCTCATTGCTCCAACGGTGCTCCCTACAAGGTTATATCATACTCCCCATTGCTCCAACAGTGCTCCCTACAAGGTTACATCATACTCCCCATTGCTCAAACAGTGCTCCCTACAAGGTTATATCATACTGCCCGTTTCTCCAACAGTGCTCCCTACAAGGTTACATCATACTCGCCATTGCTCTAACAGTGCTCCCTACAAGGTTACATCATGCTCCTCATTGCTCCAACAGTGCTCCATTCAAGGTTATTTCATACTCCCCCACTGGCTACTTTAGTAGCAAAAGAAAAGTCGACCAGCATGTGGTACCAGTAGAAACTTGATTGAGATTCCGTCTGTGTTTCTCCTCAGTGTTAAATATCTCCCAAAACGGTTGCTCATACACCGCCTAATTAATAGTTCAGTTTAGAGATATTAAATTCTATTACAGGTTCATTTGATACCCAAGAGCCTTCATTAAGTTTATTTTATTATAAATTAGCTCACTGTCAAGAGGAACGTCAGCAGCCAGTCTATCAGCTTGCTCATTACCTCCCCCCCCCCCCCCCCACCCCCGCCTTGAATATCCTGTACAGAAAATCCACGATATCCACAGCTGTATCTGAGTCGGATGAATATTAAGCGAGGCAAGCCGAAGTTTCACTTTCTGGAACGTCTGCTTTTAACCATTTAATAACAAGATTTTTTCAACTATCTATTCTAATTTTTCTGTTTTTACTTGATCCTAATTTCGCACCATACTTTTTAAATGTATTTTAGTACCTTTCGACGAACACACAGGACTTATTGCAAGAGTTTACATTCGGTGAATGTAAACGAATAAACAAACACATTAACACTAAAGCTGTGTTCGAAAGAAAGATAAATAAACAATGTCAAAATATCTGACTGCATCATATTATTGCCCTTGAAAAGACCGTGAGCCCGTAAGTTGGAAAAAAAAAACTGTAGGAGTCAAATGTTAATTTTGAATTTCTTGTATTGACAGTTGTGTAGTGACAGTTGTGTATCGACAGTTGTGTATTGACAGTTGTGTATTGACAGTTGTGTATTGACAGTTGTGTAGTGACATAACATTTTTGATTAGGTGTGGTTATTGACTCAGGGAAATTTCAAAAAAGGCGGTAAATATACTATCATATATCTTAAATATCAGATATGTGTGCTCTCCCCACTTTTATTTAACATCTAAATAGACAGAATATCTAAAGAAGCAAGTTATGATTCAGACAACATAGACCTTTATAATCATGAGGAAGTACAAACTTCAGGAGTAGTAATCGATTCACCAACATTAAACGAACTATTATTTGCTGACGACCAGTGGTTGTTCTACCCTGAAGAACATAGACTGCAAGACCACATTAACAGGTTAAACTCAGCATGCAGTAAATACAACATGAAGATCAATGTAAACAAAACAGAAACAGTGCAAGTGAGTAGAACCCCTGCCCCACTATACATACAGCTGAATGGTTATGCCCTGAATCAAGTTAGGGAGTTTAAATATCTAGGAAGTATGATCACAGAAGATGGTAGAATTGACAGAGAAATAGAAACCAAATGTCAGAAAGCAAGTGCACTTATATACCAATTGTTACCATTATTAAGACATCCAAACATAACTTTGAGTGCAAAGAGACAGATTATTAATAGCATATTCATTCCAACATTAAGCTACCAGTGAGAAACATGGACACTATCTAAAGCCCATATACGCAAAATCACCACCTGCGAGATGAGGTGCCTGAGACAAGCAGCCAACCTAACCGAGATCGAGTGAATAATAAAACTGTCAGGCAAATTGTGGGAACGACACTGTCGTGGAGTGAATCAACCAAACCCTGCACATTATACTATTCGGGACGTTGACGCCCCTAGCGGGCAGGTCACATTTCAAATTTAGACCCGTGCGGTGGGTATATAGTCCCTCATATCGATTTATACCACTATCTGGTGGAATAGATATGTATATACCCTCTAGTTGTTTTGAAAAGTCTACATTTTCAAACTTGCAACTGTGGGATAGATATTTTCTGGAATAATATTCAGAATTCTTGAACCCTTTTTTACTCCTTGGCGTACTAATACGGACTTCTTTCTAGAGACGACAAGCAAGATCAGGCGGGGTCATTCTATGCCTGACTTCCTAGGTGTGCAGAAGTATGTCACCTCTCTGATTAAATCTTGGCGCATTCAAAATACCAGTTTAATC
>CAJHNH020001848.1:15000-38572 GCA_905116865.2 Candidula unifasciata
CTAGACACCCGGACCAGCTCACCGAGGCCCGTCCCCTACGTTGTTGCGTTTCGTCCAAAGCCAGCTAGAGGCCCTTTCGGCTACCTCTCCCAGTTTTTTTAGTGTTCGTTTCCGTTCATTACCGCGCAATCCTAGTTAAGATAAGATATAAAACCGAACGAAAGGTGTATCAGCATTTGTCTTCTTTCATGCATATGTATACGGCAAGATTGTTAGAGCTGACGTCCCAGGCTCACGATAGATGGTACAAACGTCAACAGAGAGAGCAATCTGCAGTTTTTGGGAATCACATTTGACAGGAGCGTGTCCTTTAAGGACCGTGTGGAAATAAAATGCTTACACTATATCAGCACCTGATCCTTTCAGTGATAGATTATGGACTAGAACTGCTTACTGTCTCAAAAGAGTCAGATGGATAAACTATACCGCATACAAAGGAATTCCTGTGAAATGTAACTAAAAAGCTTTACGAAACGGGGAAGCAGAAAAACGTGCGCAAAACAACACAAATTATGTTTCGGCCTGTGGCCTTTCTCGAACAAGCAATGAACTACACTGTTCCGACACTGAACAGACATCACAGCACTTAGGGCATTCCCATTAGCTCTCCGTCCCCATCTTTATCAGTCAGCGCAGAGTTCTGATACCGACGATGCCAGTAACAATCTAAAAATGTCCGTCTTGCTTTTCCTCTGAGCGTCCAAGTTCCTTAGTCACTCCTCGTTGCATCACTCTTAAAATATTGTGATGATCATTTGCGTGCGTATCCGTTTTACAGATCTGGTATGTTCGTAAGCAGGCTGTTGGCTTCATGCCTCTTAGGCAGATGCCCTCAAATTTAAAAAGGGACACACCCAAATTGTCGTCTCATCTGACATGCTTGCTGGAGAGCAGTGACTCTGATCCTTGTTCTCCAAAATTGAGCTTGGGAACCTACACGAGAAGAACGTGAACTCATATGACTTGATTTTTCTTGGTAGATCTTGATTATCAAAGATGACCATCACTTACTTGTTTCACATCCTCCCCCAAATAGTGTGTTAGTAAACAGTTGTAGTTAAAGTAAAGTAAGGGTCCCTTTTCCCATACCTTCAGAAGTATTGGGCATATAGGGCTATACCTATATTTTATAGACCAATTGACACTAAGTGGGAGATATCAACATCACGCCAGCCGCCTTTGCTTCCCAGGACGTTACCAATGTCGTTTTTGAAGAAATGAAATCCGGCTTTGTCAGGGCCTGTACCCAAAATCTTCCAGTCAGCAGATATCTAGCCGCTACACTAGGGCGGCTGTCAATGTACGCTAAGTTAACAAATCAATGGTCAGCCGTTCTTCTCGGCGAAGAAAATCATACTTTTCTGCTCGCCATTCCCGCACAAAATCTTCATACCCCCCATGTCAAACCTATGAAACTGGTTACCGTATACCCCGTCCTTTATTGCGTTCGTAAGAAATCTAATCAGAGAATTTTGTTAGGTCAAACCTTTGAATGAAGCCACGTGACCTATATTAGGACTTTGGTTCTCAGAACAGCACAGGAACGATAACTCGCACGTTCCTAGCCGCACTACGTGACTCCAACACAGCGAATTTCAATATATATTTTGGCTACATCTGTGTCATCGCACTTCATTCATTTTTTATTGTAAAGAGCTTGTATTTATTTGTTACTATAAACAGATTCCTACATATAGAACATGAGTATGGTTTATTATTTATTCCGTTTATTTTAAAAAAAATAAGTGCCTAAACGCTGATTCAGGATATCGGACTTTCAAAGGAACTAAATATTTTAAGAAACTTGCCGTCGTTCCTAGACTTTCACCTGAGGGCCTGAAAGTCCTGGATACAAATACGGATTTCTCCAAGGTTGGCCCAGCCTAAAATAGGAAGCAGATTGTTTGGGGATGTAAGGTGGCCGGCGTGATATTGATAACATCAACCACCGTGTTCCGATTGGTCTGTTTGAGGTTTGGACAACGGATCAACATTATGGCACATAAGTGCTCCGTTCTTCGTCTAACTTAAGTCTGGGTCCGAAGAAGCTCAGCACAGTGCACAGGCTCTGTAGCACCGGCGAGGATCCTGAAATACTTTAGGTGAATTTTCAACTCCAAATTTTCCCAGGGCAGCGCTTTTAGGCTACTCTTTTCGATTTCCAGCGTGCGCAACAATACACACGGGCCTCCGATCTCAGAGACCAGGGGAAATTACTAGAAGTCAAAATTCACATAAAAAATTCCAGCCCTTACCGGGGATTGAACCAGGACCCTCTAGAACACGAGGCGGACACCAAGCTTCGAGACCTTGCATCCCCCTCGATTGGTCTGTAAAATATGTGTCTGTGACTATTTTCCTTGAAATCCAATCTTATGGAATCGGATCCTCAACATCTTTATCTTGGTCGCTGTGAAGTAAAATAATTACATAGGCTCATTACACAAGGGCGAAACACATTTTGTGTGTTCACTACGTACATTTAAAATCCTTTAGGGGTAGGACGGAACACTTTAAAAGTAGATCTTATGGATATTGCCTTGACAGACAGCAAAAAAGACGTTAATAAATATGTACACGAGAGAATTTTTATAGTATTGGTGGGCTCGGGTATATTACCTTTACTACCTTTCATTTACCACTTTTCAAAAGAGAAGTACATGAGTGTCGTGGGGCTGACAGTTCAAGGCCGCGTGGTTAGTACTGTCGCCACGTACTCTGCATGTTACAAGAAGTTTTAATTTTTATTTTGGCCTGGAACAGAAAAATAAATATCGATATTCGAACATGGGTCTGCCGCATGAAGCTGAGAGTTCTAAGCACTCGGTCAACCGCTAGACTCCAGTGCACACATACAGAAGTATCCCACTGTTACCGCAGAAATCCTGTACTAAGCTGAGGATACAATCGATAACACAGAAGACGAAATCCGGGCACAGTTTTATCTTTCTTGAATTTAACAGACCATGCAAACACTTACTTACTTTACTTTTTCCTTCCACGTATGCCGCTAAGCGTTGTGGGGAGATGCAAGTTCCTGTCATAAGCAAGGCGGGCAGCATCTGATGTTCTGAGGTCGTGCTTTTGGCAGGTTTCGGAGACCCCGTCAATCCACAGTTTCCTTGGTCTTCCTCTTGCCTTATATCCTGAGCTTCTTTGGTTGAAAATTTGTGATGTTATTTGATCATTTTTCATCCTGGTTAGATGTCCATGCAAACACATCCTTCACAATCAGCACGTTCCAGTGACCACACATTCCGTACGCCAGATGCAAATGGTAATTCCGGCCTTGATAAGTAATGATGCAATTGGATCTAATCATAAACTAGGACATAGTCGCTAGCTATACTGAGCAGCTCCTTTCAGTCAGCAGCTCCTTTCAGTCAGCAGCTCCTTTCAGTCAGCAGCTCCTTTCAGTCAGCAGCTCCTTTCAGTCAGCAGCTCCTTTCAGTCAGCAGCTCCTTTCAGTCAGCAGCTCCTTTCAGTCAGCAGCTCCATATAATTTGCAAAAAAAATTTGCAAACAATGTGTTGCTTGTCAATTTTTCTATCTATCTATCTATCTAACTATCTATCTATCTATCTATCTATCTATCTATCTATCTATCTATCTATCTATCTATCTATCTATCTATCTATCTATCTATCTATCTATCTATCTATCTATCTATCTATCTATCTATCTATCTATCTATCTATCTATCTATCTATCTATCTATCTATCTATCTATCTATCTATCTATCTATCTATCTATCTATCTATCTATCTATCTATCTATCTATCTATCTATCTATCTATCTATCTATCTATCTATCTATCTATCTATCTATCTATCTATCTATCTATCTATATCTATCTATCTATCTATCTATCTATCTATCTATCTATCTATCTATCTATCTATCTATCTATCTATCTATCTATCTATCTATCTATCTATATATCTATCTATCTATCTATCTATCTATCTATCTATCTATCTATCTATCTATCTATCTATCTATCTATCTATCTATCTGTCTATCTGTCTGTCTGTCTGTCTGTCTGTCTGTCTGTCTGTCTGTCTGTCTGTCTGTCTGTCTAAAATAACTATATGTAGGGATCGGACTGGAAGGATATAATTTTAGATGAGTCTGCCTGCCTAGTTCTTAACTCTTTGCATTCTTTGCGTCCTCATTTACTTCTTTTTTTCTTCCGTTTATTCTTCATCTTCTTCTTTATCGTCTTCTTCATCTTTAACATTATCACCACATCATCATCACATTATAATCATCATCATAATCATCGTCACATCATCCTCATCATCACATCATCATCACCGTATAATCATCACATCATCATTATCACATCATCGTCACATCATCATCATATCATCATCACATCATCATCACATCATTCATCACATCGTCATCGTCACATCACATCATCACCACATAATCATCACATCATCGTCACATCATCATTACATCATCACCATATGATCATCACATAATCATAGCATCATCATCTCATCATCATCGTCGCATCATCATTACATTATCATCACATCATCATCACATCATCATCACAACATCATCACATCATAATCCTCATCGTCACATCATCACATCATCATCACATCATCATCGTCACATCATCATCGCATAATCATCACAAGACCGTCATCATATCATCACCACATCATCATCTTATCATCATCACATCATCATCATAATCACAATATCATCACATGATCATCACATCATCGTCACATCATCGTCACATCATCATCACATCATCATCGCATCATGATCACCTCATCATCGCATCATCATCACATGATCATCATCACATCACCATCGAATCATCATCAGATCTTTATTAAATCATCATCACATAATCGTCACATAATCATCACATCATCGTCACAACATCATCATATCATCATCACATTATCATCACATCATCGTCACATCATCATCACACCATCATCGCATCATTATCACATTATCATCATCACATCCTCATCATATCATCATGTTCCTCTTCTTTTTCCTTATTTTTTTCTCCCTCCACGTTTACCCTTCTAAACAGAGAGGGGAGTGAAGGCTTAGTTATTTGTGTTTTTCTTAATAAGCTAGGCTGCGATATCTGCGCCATTCAATGTACCACATCCGATTTCATGACTTCCGTAAAATGATTTCTTTTACGACACGCGTGATAAAAATTGCAGTGAATCTGCACAGAACCCCCGCAGAAGACATCGTCATACATGTGTATGTGTGTGTCTGTGTGTCTATATGTGTAAGTGTGTCTGTGTGTGTCTGTGTGTGTCTGTGTGTGCGTGCATGTGTGCATATCTGTGTGTATCTGTATGTATGTTTGTCTATGTCTGAATATGTGTCTGTGTGTGCCTGAATGCGTGTTTTTATCAATATTTGCACTATGTTTTCTTGCATAGGTATATTTAGGTATGTGCGTATGCAGTTATGTGTGTACGCAAATGTGTGCGTATGCGTGAATATGCGTGTATATGCGCTTGCGTTTATATGAGATTTACTGTGTGTGTATATGTATATGTATGCACCGAGGCGTATATGTAAAGGCTAGGATTGCCGATTACCCCATTCAATGCAACAACAACAAAAAATGCAGTATCGTATGTTTACTATGTATTACAGATACGCCAGTCTGTTTACGTCTCAGATATAGCAAACAGAACGCTTGCTGTATGCTTACTATACTAAGAAACTAAGCGTGAGAAAGTTACCAGTATCCAGTTACCAGTGCTGCAATGCTAGCTACATTCGCATTCTGTCAACAGCGAAGCGATAAGCCGGAAAATATTACGTGATACCCTCTCCAGCACAATTGTTATAAGGGAACGCTAACTCTGGTGAACTGTTTACACCTCGCAACTCACTGAAACACTATCGTCTGGAAATACAGACAGGTGCCAGCAGCAGCGATTTGCTAATATGCAAACGTGTATGTGTGTATGTATTTATTCTAGCAATAAGTAAGTAAATTTTTACCCCAACAGGACATTACACAAAGTGCCACCATGTGGATGAGGATCACCCGTGGAGTGGTCCCGGAAACCGCCTTCAACCGTTAGGTTATATTGCGGCCCCTGACAACAGCCAGGTTGGCTGACTGACTGACTTTCTACCCCACCAGGACATCACACAAGCGATTAACACCCGATGGCACAAAGTGCCACCATGCGGATGAGGATCACCGTGGAGAGGTCCCAGAAACCGCGTTCAGACAATTGGCCATATTGATGGCCTGCCTATATTGCGGCCCCTGGCAAAAGCCAGAGTGGGGCTTCAAATAACAATAATTTACGTCCAAAGAAGGACGTAAGGAATATAATAAGCCAGGTTGGAGCTTCAAAATAATGAAAAATTAAATCCCACAAGGCTTGGCTTGGCTTTTTACCCCACCAGGACATCACACAAGCGATAAACACCCGAAGACACAAAGTGCCACCATGCGGATGAGGATCACCGTGGAGAGGTCCCAGAAACCGCGTTCAGACATTTGGCCATAATGATGACCTGCCTATATTGCGGCCCCTGGCAAAAGCCAGAGTGGGGCTTCAAATAAATAAAAAAATTAAAAAAAAATATCCCACAAGGTGAATGATAGAGAAGTTAATTTATCCGTATATATTGGCATATGCGTTTACTTGAATGGTTTATGCGTGTACAACATGTATGCTGAATGTATACGTACAAGATGGTAGCCTAATATTGGTTGCGTTTAAAACACACTTGTTGCATTATATGTCCTCAATGATCTGCTTCTTTCCGAAAACATGTGTAGCTTTTTCTTTGTCAAACATTTTAATCACAGTTTCTCAGAACAAAAGCGGTAACTGTCCCTATCTCACTGTCACAATTATCTCCCCTCCATTTTATCCCATAAAAAAACTCACGGGTGTCGAGTACTGACTATTCAGACACTGTCTCAACAGATAAAGTCAATGAGTGACATTAGAGCACCAATAAAATCAAAACAGCTCCTGTACTCAATCGACCAAAGAACACAGACACCGCCTCCCAATGTCCATTACACTTTCAGCTTGAAGAGAAATGTAAGGCACGTCTTAATTCGTCCATCAGACCACTTTATCATCTTTCGCCGATCCATTAAGTTGTTAATGCCACGTGCCATGGTATTTCTTTTTCTTTTTTCCCCGTTCTTTTGCGATGAGGGTATCCGTTGTGGGTTAGAGTATTTTTTCACCATCTTGGGACTGACGTGTCATATTCGCTGATGGTAAAATCGAAGTTGTGTTGGAGTTTCTCACATCACATCCTTTATGGCATGGTTGGTTGTCTCAAGGACACGGTCCGTTGGAGTGATTCGTGTATCCTGGTTTTTGTCGTTGTTGTTGTTGTTGTTGTTGTTGTAGCGTAAAGAAAGTGGAAGAGGGTCAGGAGGAAAGGGAATTGGAACTCTAGGAGAAGAAGATGTAGGAAAGGAAGAAGAAAAAAAAGAAGAAGAAGACATCAATATAATTTTTTTTGTATGAAAACAGCGGTACTGAATGTGGACACGGCAGGGTGCAATAAAGAAAGAAGGAAATTAAAATAAAGAAATTGACCATTTTGATAACAATGATGGTGCCGATGATGTGATAAAGACGATGATATAGATGACGGTGATGATACTGATGATGATCATGATAGTGATGATAATGGTGATGATAATCATGATGATGATGAAGGAGGAGGAGGAAGAAACAGAATGGGAGTCGGCCCAAAAAAAAAATTATTTAAAACAATTGAAAAGATGAATGTCAGACACATGAAAAAAAAAAAAAAATACAAGCAGAAAAACAAGACAATTAAGACCAAAAATATCTGCAAAAATGAATCTATTTTCCACGTGGCCATGTTTACTTCTATAAATCCCTTTCATCATTACATATTTTCATCTGGCGTCGCACTTTAGACTGATAATTCAAATCTTTACACCTGAGTTTTTTTGTTGTTGTCCTTTTTTTTTGCTAGATGTCGTTTGTTTGCCGATGAACAACTTCAATTGTGTCTGGGTTTGTCCTTGGCCAGCTAACCCCTGGCATTTCTTTGTTTGAACTTTCTTTTCTTCACAAGATTTCTGATAGTGGCATAAACCTCTTATCACTTCTTCCGCCCCACTTTTGACTGTCTCTGAATACTACTGCTGCATTTCTGTGCAGAAGAGATCAATACTGCACAATCTCGGCTGATAATTGTTTACAGGGCGTGTTTGCGGACAAAGCAGAAAATGGCAATCTAATATAGGCTAGCTAAGAACAACAAGGAGACATTGTTCACGCCAGTGTGAACGCAGTGGGGTTTAGAGACACGGGAAAATGCAAAAATTAACCCGGGTAATGTGGTGACAAATATAGGCACGTCGATAGAGATGATCAGCATGCGGTCTGTGTTAAATGGTTAGGGGAAATGTAAAAAACGTGGACTGTATTTTAGTACGGCCAAAATAGGAAGGTAACTGCAGTCAATCTAATGCAAGGAATTCCAGTGCAATTTGACTAAAAAGCTTAATCTAGAAGCAGAAAAACGTGTACAAAACAACACAAATGACGTAACGTTTCGGCGGGAATTCTTTAATACCGCTAGTAAATCAAATTAGTGACAAAGGAGAGGAATATAATATGAAAATAAACACTACGAAGACCGAGACAATGGTGAAAGGAAGACAGAGAGACAATTTAGAAATAAAATTAAAAAACAACACCTTAAGACAAACAGAGGAATTAAAGTATTTGGGAGCAAATTTTCACATCCGACGGAAAACTGGACAGAGAAATTAACTCGAGATGTGCCAAAGCTAATCAAGTAATGGGGCAACTATCTCCCCTGTTGACACTCAAGCAGATACCTCGGAGTACTAAAGTGAATCTTATTAGAACTATTTTTTGGCAAACACTATGCTATCAATGCCAAACGTGGACACTTACATCCTCCAATGAACGTAAAATTGTGACAAGATGCCTTAGAAGAGCTGCAGGAGTTTCAAGGAAAGACAGAATACGAAATCACGAAATCAGACGAATGCTAGGAATAAAGCCAGTCTTACAGGTCATCAAAAAACAACAAGTGATGTGGTTTGGACATCTTACAAGATTGCTCTGGTACTATTTGCCACAGCGAGTCACACTAAAACGTTACAACAGGTATAGAGCAAGTGGAAGACCTCAGAAAATATGGAGTGATGGCATTAAGAACAGCTTTTCAGAACTGAACATCAGTCTTAATAGTGCTCTTGACAGAACTCATCAACGAACATTACATCTCCCCCCGACACTTTGATGAGGTACAAGGAGGAAGAGAAAAAGAGAAGAAGAAGAAGTAGTGCATCATCCAGTTCTTTATCTATGTATGTTTCCACAGCAAATGCATCTTCAATGTCCTGTATCTACGTTCGGGGAAGTCAACCTTTGCTTCGTTTTCCGGAAGCTGTACCTTCCATTCCAACTTTCTCCAGGCAACAAGAACATTTAATGTGCCCACAATGCCTCAAATCTCGGGACAGGATGCTGTTTATGACTCATTTCTCCTAGATATTAAATCATGTCAGACGTTTGTGTGTTTCTCCTTCTTCGCCATGATATTCTAAGCATTTTTGTTTTCTGTAACATTTCTGTTCAATTGTTCATACTTTTGTCTTCAGTGATTGAGTAACAGTTCTTAAGTCACATCCACACGTTGCCACGGGAAAGATGCATGGAAGTCACATCCACAAGCCCCGGGAAAGATGCATGGAAGTCGTATTCACAAGTTGTCACGGGAAAGATGCATGGAAGTCACATTCACAAGTTGTCACGGGAAAGATGCATGGAAGTCACATTCACAAGTTGTCACGGGAAAGATGCATGGAAGTCACATTCACAAGTTGCCACGGGAAAGATGCATGGAAGTCACATTCACAAGTTGCCACGGGAAAGATGCATGAAAGTCACATCCACAAGTTGCCACGGGAAAGATGCATGGAAGTCACATCCACAAGTTGCCACGGGAAAGATGCATGGAAGTCACATTCACAAGTTGCCACGGGAAAGTTGCATGATTCTACATTTTATGTCAACTTGCTTGCAGGTGCTGTGCCGTAGGCTATTCATGCTGTTTAGGTCTCTGCGTTGCTTTAGTCAGTCTTCTTCCTCGTCACATTTTCTTCTCATATCATCATCATGAAGCAGATCCTTTACAGCCTGCATGAAAGAAACTAGCTTCCTCTCCCCACCCCCACCCCATGTGCACTTTCTTTCCCAACTTGACTTTTTTTTTTAGTTACATGCACACCTTCCAGCTGGTCAGCCCCTGACCCTATGCCTGGTACCATGATCTCTGCTATTGTTCTTTCCAATCCGATATGGCGCTTGACACTGCCAGAAATGTCAGTATCTGAGACAAGATGCTCTTTACCAGCAAACCTTCTTTGATGTTCATATCTTTTAAGATGTTCAATATTTCTTTTCTTCTTGATCGGTGATGTTCTGAGAATCTTTCTCTAGCAATTAGGCTTAAAGGCTCTTATTGTATTCCTTTATGATCTGAGATAGTCCACGATTCACTTGCGTATGTTGCTACAGTGAAGATGCATGCTTTCAGTATTTTTTTATTTTTTTTTTTATTTCCTTTCTAGTGCTTAGCCACATTTTCACACTGTTTTGCTATGGCCATTCTGTTTTTAACTCCTGTTGAGCATTCTCCATTGCTGTTGTTTATAATGGAGCTAGATATTCAAACTGTGTGAAATTTTCAGTTTATTCGTCAATTATTTTTTTTTTTTTTTGGGGGGGGGGGGGGGGGGGGGGGGGGGGGGGTTTGTTTTGTCAGTGAATATTATTTGTGTTTTCTTTTCAAGTACAGGTTGTTATATTCACTGTGTTTTGGCTTAAAATGATTAAATGTTCTATTGCCTTAACACAGTTTGAAAGGAGGACTGTGCTTAACATCGCCACAATATGGGACTCAATATCTCAGTTATTTTCAAGCCACATCCCAGCTGTTGTTGGGGGTCCTCTCGTATAACCAAACAGTTAAACGGGGTTTCTGCGACTGTGCCCGGGTGGTTTTCATGTGAATGGTGGCATTTTCTGTCACCGGATGTTCATCGCTCGTTGTGCGGTCGTGATGGGGGTTGAACGTCACTCATTCAGGACTGTGTCGTCTGAATAGTGAAGTTCCGGAACTTGGTTGTCACCAATTAGAAGTGGCTCATAACTGTCACAAGTCAAGTCCGATCAGGTGATACTTGTGAGTTTTGAAAGTTGCAATGGCACCCAGTGTTATGATGACGAAAAAAGCTAAAGCCGTGCTGGTCGGAAAGCAGACAATCCTGACTCTCCAGGGTAGTAAATCAGAACCACTGTCTTCGCAGACAAGTTTACTACCACAGTGCTACTGCGGACACAAACAACGTTGCAACTGGCTCAAATCCGGAAGCTTGGACGCAGCTGAATCAATAACAATAAGGGCTATCTTCCGAATAACGGTCCCAAATTATCGAGGCCTAAAATATACCCTAATAGGGCCCCAGTCACGTGTCAATTGCGCACTTCCGGCGAGTTAAATTGTGCACTTCCGGCGACTACCGCCACAGCCGAGAGTATCTCCCACGCCGCGCGGGGGGCTAAACTATATGGCTGGGACTAACGACCAGCAGCTACCGCATCTCCTGCAGCTTCCTTCATTTCATTTGCTCGTGAGTCCCAGCCATCTAGTTTAGCCTGAATCCATGCCGCTACGCGCGGCGTGGGAGATACGTTCGGCGGTGGCGGTATAGTCCCCGGAAGTCCGCAATTAACACGTGACTGAGGCCCTGTTAGGGTATATTTTCGGCCTCGAAAATTTAGGACCGTTATTCGGAAGATAGCCACAAAAAGTTACAATTCTACTTATGTGAACCATTTTTTTAATGAATTTTTTGTTTAACCCAGTATATATGATTTCTTCTTTCTTTTTCTCCTATGGTTCTTGTAAAACAATAGAAGATCGTCCTGGTTATTATCTTAGAGATAATCTGCATTAAAAAAAAATTATTACTGATGAAATGTCATGTAACATATCCACCCCCCTCCCCCCTTTTCTCCCCGTAATTTCCGATCGTTACGTGTTTTTTACACTCTAATTACGCGGCATTCTAGCTATACATTTTTGTCACGTTGGAATAATTTTTTTTTTTTCTATTTTAATGAGTCAGTACACACACATGGATGGAATTGCTGAATTAACAGTTAGTTCTCTGGGAAAGATCTTTTCTTGACTGTAGAGATAATCTGGTGGCAAACACTGCCATAGAAGTGTGAGATGAGTTGAGTTTACAAAGAAAAGGTCACCTGAATCTTAAAGCTGGAATTTTTGCTTGTCTGTGACATTTTCCTGGCTAATGATTATTGGACACGATTTAGCATCGTCTAAAAACAGCAAAGATGGTGCACACTTAACGACACGACAGTTTATATTTGTAGCTGACGAAGAACCTCTTAGACGGGACAGTCTTATCATCATCATTATTATCAAGTGCCTTGTCGATCAGGCCTCTTCACAGCTTGCAATCTTTAATAGCATCTACCACTTCGGGCATTGATACCCTTCCATGCCATGAGATGAGCTGTCAGGAATCGTTTCACTTCATATCTCTTTCCGCTAATTTATCGAGTCGTCACTACGTGCTTTAGCCTCTTTCTTTCAGACCGCGACTGTCTCTTGCTGGTGCTTTTGATACATTTTCTTCGAGACTTCGTCTCTTTCAACACATTTTAATCACTAATTTTGGCTATCGAAGAAATGTAACCTTTCTGAAGTAAACGGATATCTCTGAAGCTCCAAATTGTGTTCTGTGTGCATCATAAGCTATGCTCACAAATATGGTCTTGAACAAAATTAACTACTGCATTGTAATGATTACAAACATTCACGCAATTCAGGCCCATATGTCCATTGGACACGGTAAGCAACACTTGAGTGCTTTGCACATACTCGATCGAGTACGGTATTTTATTTACGAACTAGTAACAACTCGCCGTCGTATAACAATATGCTTGACACATAAAATGTAACTGTCGTACAAGGGTGAATGTCTGGAAGGGCCGAATGGGCCGAATGGGCCGAATGGGCCGGCGTGCCCGATTTGTAACTTTTGGGAAATAAAGTTCGTTCGTTCGTTCGTTCGTTCTTTCGTTCGTATAGAGTATAATTCAGTGTCTTTTATATTTCTGCTGCCCATCGTCTGCATGCTGTTGTACGTAGAATACAATAAGGACTGCCTCATTTCATAAAATATGTAGCGGCTAGACGCTTACCTGGTGGTTGAAGGGTTGTAGGTTCGGGTCCTGACGGATTGGCCTTTTTTTTCAAAAATGACCCTGGCTCCAAGGTCGACTAAGCCTTTAGTGGGTACCCGGTGCAGTCCTGGGAAGTAAAAGGCGGCCGGCGTGATGGTGACCACATGATCCACCGAGTGTGGATTGGTCTATGAAATATAACTCTGGCCTATATGTACAGAGTGTCGTGAAGAGAGTTCTTTGCTATATACTACATTTCATAAAATGCCATACAAGTGGAGACGGACATGTTTGACAGGTGTAATGATGAAGCTGTTTTTAGATTCCTTGACTGGCCTATAGAAATCGCACGAGGTCGCACTAATGAGACCCTGTTTCACTAGCAAGGAAACACTTGCTGTCTGATTCCTATTGTCCTGTTACTGGTTTGACTGGCAAAGGAAAAAACAAATGTGGCTTGTAGCTGGGCTAATGATAACTATCATGAAGTGTCTGGTGATAATACATTTTCAGTGTTGGGCGATGTAATGATAGGTTTAGTTGTCAGGGTTCTGTTAGTGGTTATTATCAGTCGGGTTATCGCTGTGTTATTCTTTATCTCTTTTGCTTTTTCTTCTGCTTCTTCTTCTTCTTCTTCTTCTTCTTCTTCTTCTTCTTCTTCTTCTTCTTCTTCTTCTTCTTCTTCTTCTTCTTCTGTTTTTTTTTTCTGTTTCGAATTTTTCTTCCCTCCTTTCCCTCTTCTTTTTTCGTCCTCCTGTTCTTTTATCTTTTTCCCTTTCTCCTATCGCTCAACATCAGTGAACTGATGATATTTTAAAACAACTGTTATACACCCTAAACACTACCTTCCCTTGTCTTAACACTTAACCAGTTATCGTAAGTTGGCTTTTTAAAATTTCATTCTCAGACTTTCCTCACACAGTTGTACAAGACTGATTAATGTTTCCTCTTCCATCTGAAGACACCGCGATGACAGTTTGAATATGTTTACTAATTCTTCATATCCGTTATCCAGTTCCACCGCCTACTTATAATATTTTTACGGTCACAAAGATTTGTGTATTGTCAGCATATTTTTTTTTGGCCCCAGCTAGAAAACAAAACATACATTACTTTACGGATGATTCAAACCCGGGTCTCGCGGGTGAGATTTCAGCGTTCTAGCGGCTCAACCAGTCCAAATTTAGCAATGTAGATCATTACCATGGCTTTAGCTCTGAGCGGAGATAATTTTTCAATATCGATATTATGTTGCAGATCCCCCACAGTAAACAAGCATGTCAATGTTCCTGATACAATGTCCTTAAAGCTCCTTCTGCAGAGCGGGCAACGATGAGATATGGATCTAGGCACAAAGGCTGACGATATATGAATATTATTAATTCTGACAGGGAACGATTAGTTAATCTCTTTGAAGAAGCCGGGTATTATATTGGGGATTTCTGATATCGACCAGACCGAGCCAGCGTTAAACCTCCACAGACGAGGGCTTGTGATGTTGCCAAATGTTGATAATGACAGGAATGTCCCAAACAATATGATTTACAACAATGACAGCAAAGTTTCTTTCGTGGTAATGGCAGAAGCAAAGAGCGCCAGGATTGAATTAATTGTTTCGGGTGTTATCCCATATGGAGCAGTCTTAATTTGCAGAGCGGTTGATTGCACGTCTTTCTCCTGCTTCTTCTTCTTCTTCTTCTTCTTCTTCTTCTTCTTCTTCTTCTTCTTCTTCTTCTTCTTCTTTTTTCTTCTTTCTTCTTCTGCTGCTCCTTTTCTTCTTCTTCTTCTTCTTCTTCTTCTTCTTCTTCTTCGTCTTCTTCTTCTTCTTCTTCTTCTTCTTCTTCTTCTTCTTCTTCTTCTTCTTCTTCTTGGAAAGTTGAGGTTGTTTGTCCGCTTCTGGACTTTTCTCTTCTTCCAGAAGTTGTTTCCCATGCATTCCCTTTTTTTCAAAATTCCCGCATATTGATATGCAGACTGTTGGTTCCAGGTTTCAGAGACCTGTGCACTCCGTATTCGAACACATCAAATTATTCGCGGTTACCACATGCTTGTTACCGGAAGGGGTAGTGGGTATGTCCCCCCCCCCCCCCCCCTTTCCGCCCCCCTCCCGAATTGGGGGCCTCTGAATTCATACGGAGTACAAAATAAGCACTAAGTTGGTCGAGCATTGGTCTTTCCAGTTCAGATGTTAGATTCGAACCCATCTCTCAGCGTTTATGATGCTTGTTGTGTACTCCACTGACAGTTTCTTAACTTGTCTATGAACATAAAGTTTTACATTTAAAAAATGTGAGATGATTATTCAGATAAATGGTAAAATATTAGGTTATTCATTGCGAAGATTTTTAAAAAAATATCATTGAAAAAGAAGTGTTAATAGCAGAGACAGAACAGTCTCCTTAACAATCTTTTTCAACACTAAGTGGTAGAAATATAATGTAAAAATAAGTTACCGAGGTAGTTGTGATGGAAACCATATTTTTAATAAGAAAAAAATGAAAACATTAGAAAAAAAAAAAAGTCACGAGAAGGCCAGGATTGAAACTAGTCAAAGCTTTTATTACAGAATAACAGATGAGGAGGTGAAAACATTAGAAAAAAAAAAAAGTCACGAGAAGGCCAGGATTGAAACCAGTCAAAGCTGTTATTACAGAATAACAGATGAGGAGGTTTGGTCACCTGACGAAAAGTCAGAAATATAATAGACAGAAAGTAAGTGGAAGAACAAGAAGAATATGGAACAACGGCACCAAGAACAGCTTCAAAGAAATAAAGAGCAACTTATAAAACGCAGTGCAAATAGAAAAGGCACATTTTTTTTTTTTTTCAAAGTATTCAGAAACTATGAGTTGTAAATCCTTTGGTTTGGTATTATGGATATCGCAACCCTTCGGCCTTGATTCCATGATAAATACCGTAAACCTGCTGGGAGGAATGTGGCTTTTTTGCTTATCCCCGGGCGTGAGCCCGGACCACAAGGAGTTCGTCACCCGGTTGCCGCGCAGTCCAGTCTAGCAAACTGCGCTAGCGAGCCGGGCTAAAAGAAAGCACACATAAGAAGAAGAAGAAGAAGAAGAAGAAGAAGAAGAAGAAGAAGAAGAAGAAGAAGAAGAAGAAGAAGAAGAAGAAGAAGAAGAAGAAGAAGAAGAAGAAGAAGAAGAAGAAGAAGAAGAAGAAGAAGAAGAAGAAGAAGAAGAAGAAGAAGAAGAAGAAGAAGAAGAAGAAGAAGAAGAAGAAGGAAGAAGAAGAAGAAGAAGAAGAAGAAGAAGAAGAAGAAGAAGAAGAAGAAGAAGAAGAAGAAGAAGAAGAAGAAGAAGAAGAAGAAGAAGAAGAAGAAGAAGAAGAAGAAAGACCATGTAGAGGAGGAGAAGGAAACGAAGAAGAAGAAGAAAAAGAATTCCTAAGACTTGCGGGATTTCCTAAAGTCATCTCACCAGACTCAAACAAGTATTGTTTTAAAATAATGACTTCCTGTGATAAAAGAAGTTAAAAGTATCAGTCTTATTAATACGACAATAAGAAAAACAGAAAAACCCAGACATTCACAAATATTGTATGGATATATTTTCATAAGTCAAATAATGCCAAAGAGGACAACACCGAATTCCGAACACAGCAACGGCTATTTGTGACTCGAATCCGGACGTCTTAAATATGTTTCACGATAGAGTCTGGCTGTTTCCGCTAACGAAGCTGTTTCTCGTGTCTAAGACTCTACCTTATCGCGTCCGGGATAATATAATGATACAAAGTCTGTCGACAAGACGGGACGTAACGAAGAGACGCTAAATAGTGCTCTCGCCTTCATTTTCCGGGATTAGTGGTACCATTCCATTGATGACAGGCAGAAATATAACGTATTTGACAACGCCAACAAAGAGCTGACTTCTCTTTTGACAACTTCCTTTTTTATCTTTGCTATCATCTTGTTTCTTTGTGACAGTCGATGATATTTTGCGCCTCCCACTTCTTAAGAATTCTCCCTTGCAATTTTTCTTCAAGTGTGTCTTGTCACTTGACATGGGTGATTATTTTTCTTGATTACTCTTCTTTTTTTTTTTTATTTTTATGTATTTGTCTTTTTTTTTTTTATTCGTCATTGTCTTTTTCAATTTCATTTTATAATGGCTTGCTAACTATCTTTCTGTCTGTCTACATATCAGTTTATCTACCTATCTGTGCATCTGTCTTTTGATCTACTGAATAGCAATCCCTTGTTACTGAGTAAATATTATATCTGTCTGTCTGTCTATATATATATATATATATATATATATATATATATATATATATATATATATATATATATATATATATATATATCAAGGACCTGGTTCTATACTACTTAACTTCAGCTCGTTGTACGGCCCTGTGACAGACACACTATACCAGAACACACTTAAAACACACACCTATCGAGTACACACATAATCTTTAATGAACAAAGAACAATACAACCTGAAGCAACCACTACAGTTATGAACAGTCCCTAAATCCGAAACGTTGGCAGTAGTAGCATTTATCTTTACTTATCCACCCCCAGCCATTCCCATTGATGTACCAGAGGACTCGATTCCACCTCCTGTCGTACAGCGCTAACTAGGCTGCGGACCTCGCCATGCGAGACTCAGTGGCACACGCAGGGTGAGTGGTTCAAGTCTTAGCGGGCAGTGTCAATGCTAGCACAAAACGCAGGTAAACTCTAATAACCCATAGACAAGAACAACTACTTACGTACGACACACCACCAACACAACTGTCTTAGCATACTATAAGCATTCGAGGAATACCAACAGCTAACCAACACATATGGCGACGACGCTAACAGTCCCTATCTTTCAACTCCTAACAAAATACAGTCTATCACATCTCTAGATGTCTTCAGCCTCACACGTCCATATCTAACCGCTCTTCTCTCCCCGTTCAGCCTCGGGTCAAACGTGTTAGTGCCGGTGTTCACGTTATAATGGGTTTTCCCCATATCGTCAATTCAGCTGGCTGACCGCTGGTGCACTTTTTGGTCCGTCAAACACAAACATGAAGTTACAAGTCGCATCGTGCTTACTCTGTCCCATACCCTTCTTACAGGGCTATGACAATATATATCTATTCCTATCTATCTATTTACCTATCTATCTATCTCTCTGTCTATCTATCCATCCATCCATCCATTCATTCATTCATCCATTAATCTATCTATCTATCTATCTATCTATCTATCTATCTATCTATCTATCTATCTATCTATCTATCTATCTATCTATCTATCTATCTATCTATCTATCTATCTATCTATCTATCTATCTATCTATCTATCTATCTATCTATCTGTCTGTCTGTCTGTCTGTCTGTCTGTCTGTCTGTCTGTCTGTCTGTCTGTCTGTCTGTCGTCGGTCGGTCTGTCTGTCGTCGGTCTGTCGGTCGTCTGTCTGTCGGTCGGTCTGTCGGTCTGTCTGTCGGTCGGTCTATCTATCGGTCTATCTATCTATCTATCTATCTATCTATCGGTCTATCTATCTATCTATCTATCTATCTATCTATCTATCGGTCTATCTATCTATCTATCTATCTATCTATCTATCTATCTATCTATCGGTCTATCTATCTATCTATCTATCTATCTATCTAATCTATCTATCTATCTATCTATCGGTCGGTCTATCTATCTATCTATCTATCTATCGGGTCTGTCTGTCTGTCGGTCGGTCTGTCTGTCGGTCTGTCTGTCTGTCGGTCTGTCTGTCTGTCTGTCTGGTCTGTCTGTCTGTCTGTCGGTCGGTCTGTCGGTCTGTCTGTCGTCTGTCGGTCTGTCTGTCGGTCTATCTATATCTATGTATCTGTCTGTCTGGTCTTTGTCTGTCTGTGCCTGCCTGTCTGTCTGTCTATCTGTCTGTCTGTCTGTCTGTCTGTCTGTCTGTCTGTCTGTCTGTCTGTCTGTCTGTCTGTCTGTCTGTCTGTCTGTCTGTCTGTCAAACTATCCGTTTAGCTATCCGTCCCTCTATCTTTCTTTAATGCAACCATCTGTCCTATCCAGCAGTTCATCCATTATGTCATCTATCCACATAACAGACCTATCGAAATTAACCTCGCAGGGGTAGTCTCGTTAGCTCTCGTTTAACCATGGCGAAGTTAATATCGGCAAGTGCCTTCTGTATCTTGTAGGAACAGAATCGAAGCTAGGATTGGCTACAGACATAACAAATTAATAACCACAAAAGAAACGGTTGACATGGCGGAAATAATCAGCAACCACTGTGGCAGGTAAATTGACCCAAACAGAGGGTTTGTCATCTAAGGATGTCTTGATAATCAAAGGCTGAGTTTCCGCGGACAGAAACAACTGGGAATGCCTTTAGAAAATTATGACCTGCCACATGCTCAGGAATGCTTATTACCTGGACGACCAGTCTAGTTTATTCTTTGGTCATCTACAAGTAGTACTTCTCACTAAATCCTTGCTGTTCTTGGCCGAGCGCTTCTCTTTTGTTGATAACGGTGCTGGATTGTTTATGGGAAACGATAAGATTCTTGTCTGTGTTTGGGGCATGCAAGACCTAGTGTCTGACTGAAATCGTTCCAAGATAACGATACAATTTAAAATCCCTGTAAGGATTCAGGGGCCCTGTTGGTTGGAGAGGCGGGAGTAGGGGGTGGAAAGGGGGCGGTGGGGGGGGGCGAACTGAACCACTGCCGCCTAAGAAATGTTTTGTGAAAGGCAACTAGAAGTGACCTTCGAATTTGGAGTGCATGAAAATTATATCTTGCAAGAAATATCAATAAAACGCACAGTGTGTTGATTGGTACAGAAAGGGTTAAAATTATTTAGCTGTCATTAAAGAAGTTCTACATTCACACGGAATGAAAATAACCTTTTGTCGAGTGCTTGATCAACAAATGTTATTCTCATGACGCTTAACGGCAACAAAAATGGAAAAGATGCTGATGTTAATGATGATGATGATGATGATGATGATGATGATGATAATGATGATGATAATGATGATGATGATGATGATGATGATGACGGTGCTGATGATGATGATGATAATGATGATGATAAAGATAATGATGATAAAGAAGGCGGTGGTAGTGATGGTGCTAATGATAATGATGATGATTATGATTATGTTGATGATGATGATGATGATAGCAATAATGATGATGATAATGATGGTGGTGGTGGTGATGGTGATAATTATGATGATGATGATTCTGTTGATGATGATGATGATAGTGGTGGTGGTGGTGGTGATGGTGATAATTATGATGATGATGATTTGATGATGATGATGATAGTGGTGGTGGTGGTGGTGATGGTGATAATTATGATGATGATGATTATGTTGATGATGATGGTGGTGGTGGTGGTGGTAGTGACGTAGCAGTGAGTGGCATGGACCAACAAACATCACTCTTATATGACGCTTAACAGCAAAACAATGGAAAATGACGATGGTGGTAATGACGCAGTGAGATGCATCTTCTTATATGTAAGTCAAATGGGTCACGGACTCTTTTCCCCGCCATTGGCACGTGCAGCAGTGTATGAGGCCAGACCAGGGTGTGTTTTTTTTAAACCTGGCGGTGGGGGGTAGGGGGTGGTGTCAAGCAATTTTGAAACTGTGTGCATTTGTGCTATTATAAACTGTCATTATATCATTATCTCATTATCAAGAGAAGAGGGGAAATAGAACATGTTGTGACTAATGGGAAGATCTGTGGAAGAAGGGATAGGGGAAGACAACGAGAGAAGATTCTTGACAGTCTTATTGCATGGTATGGAGGTGTGTCAGCACAAGAACTGATACTCCCTGTGTGGATTCCGGGGCCCTATTATAGGGAAAACAAGAATAGAACTACTGCCTACCCAAAAGCATGTCGTAAGAGTCGACTAATTGGGAGCTTCCTTCGAAGTCGGAGTGCATCTGCCTGAGAGGCAAGAAAAGCAATCACACAAATGAGTCATCTGTAAAACGGATGCACACGCAACACTCAAGTTTTGGAACGGGACTGCAGTCCAGAAGTGGATGAACAACCAGAACTTTCCCCAAGAGTTTACAGCTGGTGACCGCGAAGAAGAAGAACTGATACATGCTGCAGAAGATCGCGGATTGTGTATAGGCTTGGTCGCCCACGCCAGTCAGCAAGACACCTGATGATGATCATGATGATGATGATGATGATGATGATGATGATGATGATGATGATGATGATGATGATGATGATGATGATGATGATCAGTTATACAAAAATAAATGTTCAGTATTCCTGAGTCTTTCCAACATCAGAGCAGAAAGACAGAACTGTTTCAACCATGACAATGATATTTGGACGCTAAATTACCAGTTGCTGGTTTGACACATCAATGTATGTGGGTGTATTTCCCTAAGGCAGGGGTATTCAACTAGTGGCCCAGGGACCAAATATGGCCCGCGGAAGCCTGGCAAGCGGCACGCGAATCATTACCAGATGTATTTTATTGTTCTATGCTGGAACTCAGGGCTTTGACCAATGATCATTCCCATTTTCAAAATGTTGACCCCTGAGTGAATTTATTTGAAAAGCCACGCCCTGAAGGTTTTGTTAATAGTGGGCTGTATTTTTCTGTCGGCGGCACTCGTTTTTTTTAAATTTTTTTTTTTTTTTTCTTTATCAAATTAGGGTTTTTGCTCCTCCTTCCCCCCACTTCACCTCCCCCCCCCCCCCCAAACCATATTTTAGGGGTTCCCTTACCATATATTCAAGGCAAGGTGGCAGACGCCACATGAAAAAAAAAAAGTTTTAAAAAACCACTGTCTGTCACATTTTTTTTATGGATCACTTGGCACTCGATGGCTGATGCAGTCAACATCCTGCTGGATTTTTCTATCTAGTTAATCTATTTATTCATGAAAGGGTTTTAATTATTGTAGGAAAACCCGATTATCTGCTATTTTCTAGGAAAGCATCCATGATAAGGCGCGTTATACACAAAAACTACACAATTTTACACGAGGGACCAAAGGTGTGTTTCACTGGCGCCTCTTTCAGTTCACGAGTGCATTTGAGAGATGACATCACAGAACAGTCCAACATTTTAGAGGGTGGTAGACTGGGTTTCCCTGCTTTCTGATGCTTTTAACGACCCCAAAATATCTAGAACTGGCCCTAACCCCAACCAACCGACGTCCCACGAGAGAGTGCAGCTTAGGTACCACGACTGCATGCAGCCTAGGTCTCACGACTGCATGCAGCCTATCTACCACCCCTGAAATATTAGACTGTCCCGTGACCATTGGAATTCCCCTGTTTGGGGTAGGATATAAATAAAAACCCAAAAAATCCATTACTTTTCCTAGTCAGCCACTTGAGCCAAAGTGTTCGGCTGAACTTCACGTAATCAACAATAAAAATCCTAACGTGCGCAGATCGTACGGGCAGCCATCGTGATGTAGCGGCTGGAAGCTCGCCTCTGGGTCATATGACGGTGATGGTTGTTGGTCTTGGGCTCAAGTCCCCATGGTACCGAATGTTGTTGTTTTTTTAAGAATGAATTTAAATAGGTAAATAGTTCTAGGCCTATATTTTATAGACCAATTGGCACACGATGGGCGATGTAGTCAGCATCACTTCGGCTGCCTTTACTTCCCAGGACTTAACCATGTACCCAAGCATGGGTGGCTCAACTTAGGAGCCACGGTAATTTTAGAAACCAAAAAATCTGGCTCTGTTGAACTTCGACCCCACGACCTTCAGATCTGCAGGCGAATGTCTAGACGCTACGCAACTGATGATAGATGTCGAAAAAGCCGGTGACATTAAGACAAGAAGGTAGACGCTATTAAACTGCGATGTCATCCATACAATCCTTACTCTCACTCTGCTCTTAAAGTTGACGTACAGTCACGAGCAAAACGACAGATTTCGAAGTGAATAACATGTCCTATGCTTACTGTGTCATGAAACCTGCATAATCTTTAACAAAAGTATACACTTTCCCTCAATTATAGATGCCAATTACACAGCATGATTGTAGTGCCAAACTCTTATATTGTATGATATATTGTTTGGACAAATCGATAGAACTGAACTTGTCCTCCTGTCTTGTCAATCATAAATTCACCTACCATTAAATGTGAATTCTGCCTCGAGCGTAGACATTTCTTCTTCTGGAAAATTCTACAATTATTGTTCAGAAATATGTTTGATCGTGCTTGAAATCGTTTGCGTCTGTTGAACGCGTTAGTGTTGTCAGAAATGATGGACAGTCGGTCCCAGGGGAAAGTACCAGCTTTCTGATGAGCGTCA
>CAJHNH020001848.1:41829-51829 GCA_905116865.2 Candidula unifasciata
AAATTTTTTCCCCCTCCCCTTGAGTGTTGAGCGACCCCAGATCCCTGGTAACTCTGCGCGCCTTTTCCTCCCCGTAATGATTTTTTTGGGCCTCTCTTTCGTAGGGGGCCCAAAAACCATTTATTTGTTTTCTTAAAAAATAAATAAATTGGTTTCTTTTCCTATCTTCTTCTAATTTTTTCTTTCCCTGATTTTATTCTCTTCTCACCCCGGGTCTCCTAAGAAATCTCATCTTGTTTTTCGATTTTCCCGCTCATTGTTGTAGTAGGGTCCATGTTTGGCAGGTAGCAAATGTCGGAAAAAACCCCCCGTTAAGAGATTTTTTTCTTGACATAGATTTCTATGTGTGAAAGCGGCTATTTACCCCGCATCCCGGAAAAAAATTAAAAACGACGCTAACTACCGGCATTTGATTTTGAAAATTTTGCCCGGATGATCCCTGTCTCCATATTCCTCAACATGCTCTGTGAGTCAGTTACAAAGAGCGTTCACCGGTGTGTATAATTGACGGATGCTGATTCGTCGTTTCAACCTATTTGACAGAAATCCAGTTTCAGAACTCATAAACGTTGATGACTGTCTTCCTCTCAAACATTGATAAAGGTTTAAAAAGTTTATCAGTCGCCGTGGAAGAGCGGCTAGGCGCTAGCCGCTGATCGGAAGGTCATGAGTTCGTTCCCTAGAGGAGCCGGACTTTTTTCAAAAATGACTTTGGCTCCCAGGTCAACCCAGCCTTGAGTGGGTACCGGGTGCAGTCCCGGGAAGTAAAAAACGGCCGGCGTGGTGGTGACCATATCACCCATATTGTGCTGACTGGTCTTTAAAAATATAGGTCTAGCCCTATATGCCGTATACGACTAAAGGCGTGAAAAATGGTCCTTTACTTTACTTTTTATTTAAAGAGTTAATCTTGTTAGTCAGACAACACAGTGACGATAAAAATCTGTTTCTGAACTTAACGATTTCAAATAATCTCTACAGACAAAACAGTAACCGACTAGACACCCCCAAAAAGACATTTCCTAGGTATTATATTCAAATAGCCAGTCCCCCAATTTGCCTAACATTTAAACCGTCGGAAACAAACCGTTTAGAATATACACCATTTATTATCTGAAATCAAACGCAAACATTTTCATACAATGCACTCAGAAGAAAAATGATTATTGGAAAGGACACCGTTATGAAATGAAATATTCCAACCCCTTTAGGGAAAATTGCTTCTTCTATCTAATGATGATTTATAGATGGAAACATTTCAACCTTGGACAACTACATTGCCAGTTATTTGTTGTGAATTCCTTCAAGAGCAAGTCACAAACTAGATTATTGATTCTTCGTCCATTTTTAATCTATTGTTTTCTTCTTGGCAGTTCTCGTTGAGGTTTTTAACTTGTCGTTTGTCTGGATGTTCGTTTTATTACTGTGTCTGGGCATGCGTGTTATTGCTGTGTTGTTATCTTTTTTTTTTTTCGGTGCGACGAGATGTTCTTTACACTCGCGGTGAAATTTCGCATTTGTTTTTGCAAAACTCTTCAAGCTTTTCGATGTTAAAATCATTGTTTCTGAAGCATGTGCATACTGACCACTTTGCAACAATTGTGCTTTAGCCCAAAGATCTGGAACACTTTTAAAACTAAAGCATGTTTTCCTAATATGTTTATTTCCGTCATGTAAGTAAGATGACAGTTCAAATATTTCTGTATCTTTTGCTACATTACCTTTGAGAATAGTTTTCCTACCCATTCATAAGATCAGGCAGAAGCTTAAGGCTCAGAGGAAAGGCAAGACGGACGTTTAATCAGAAAGCTACTGGCACCATTAGTATCGGAACTCTTCGCTGACTGCTGAAGATGGGGACGGAACGCTTATGGGAATGCCCCGAGTGCTGTGATGTCGGTTCTTTAATCAAATCAAATCAAAATCAAATCAAGATCAGGAGACTGGGGAGTGGAGACACACACACACATACTCACACATATACACCACACACACACACACACACAGAAAGAGAGAGAGAGAGACTAACAGTCCGAAAGACAGGCAAAGACAAGGACAGAAAGGATGGAGGGGGTGAACCATGTGTTGGTTTACTTTACAGATAACATGAGAAAGAAATTCGCCGATATTTATCTGCATTAATAGAAGCAAAAGAAATACCTATTAACTAGGGTTTTCGCCATGAAATATAAAACTGAAGCAATTGCTGCGAGGTGAGTCTGAAACTGCAGTCATAAGACAACAGCGGCGCTGTGTGCTTTTATAGCCAATGCCGCTTAAATATCCTGCATCCATATATACGAAGGTCGGCCTCTGGATCGTTTTCTAGAAACCACGCCCTCCATCACCGCTCTTACCTGACTACCATGGCGCTTGGCATTTCCTAAATACATCAAGTGCTAGAGCTCTATATTTAAAGACCAGTCAGAGAGCAATGTGGTCAGCATCATGCCGGCTACTTTTACTTCCCAGTATATTATCTAGTAATCATTTTAGGATTTGACTCTAGCCCTTTAGAACTGCAGTGAGGGTCTAGTAGCTACGCTGAATCGTTAAATCGATCAGGAAACCACCAGCCCCAGCACAAGACGACTATTTTATTATGGACAGATCAGAACAAGTTATTATCCTCCGCCTCAGAACAGGGCACAGACGATTACATCACCACATGTACACAAAATTCAAGATAGGCGTATCAGCCATGTGCACCTGTGGAAAGGTGCCCCAGACAGCAGAGCATGTACTCCACGACTGCACCGATTTTGACACGTTAAGACAAACCTTTTGGCCAGAAAGAACAACAGTGGAACGTAAACTCCATGGACCATTGAACGAACTAATAATAACAATGAAATTTACACACGAAACAAAATTGCTGATATAGACAACTTATTTCAGGCGAATGAAAGAAGAAGAAGAAGAAGCTACGCTACCACAGCTTCTATGTAGTGTATCTGTCCACTGCTTGCTTTACTTCTATCAATGTTAATCAATGTACATATATTTATTTTTCATGCTTTTCTCAGTCGTGTCGGATTCTGTGGTTTAGGTGTTACGAACGTGCTTAAAATTCGATAGTGGGATCCAGAGGAGAAATTGATCCCAAGTGCTGGAAATTTGACAGCAGACGGCCTTGCAGTGGTTTAAACAGTGGTATCGATATTCGATAATTCAGTGGCGATAGCAAGCTAATGAACTTTAAATGGACTAGTGACACCACAAAAGTGGAAGACTGCTGGAACTGAGTCGGTGTCGTTCTATAAAGGATGAGCGACTAGATTTCTAAGTCAGCCGACCCGAATGTCTTGATCTGAATCCATTTCAGGCTAATTTGTTTAAGTGAACATGGTCTTCTATGTCGATCAAGGTTCTAGTGAATACAAGGAAATTACCTGGGCAGTAAAAGCAACCGCCGTGATGTTGACCACAATACACGCCCAGGGACGAACAAATGCATTTACTTTTTATTGACTATAAGATGTTCTTCTTCTACTTTTGGTCTGAGAAGAATGGCGCTGCGAGTAGTTACCAAGGGATCTGGCTGACGCTCAACACTCAAGTAAAAGGCGGGACGGACGTACAGACAGTTTTACTCGTACCATCGGGATTGCAACTCTTCGATCTTCAGTTCCTTTAGGCTGTCGTTGAAGCCACTTTACTTCCCATGAAATTACCTACTTTCTCTTCTTTTGTCAAAATCTGCTTGTTCCGCTAGGCGTCACAGTCTATCAGATGATCGGCAACCGAGCCAGGGCGCGCTCAGTCGCTTCATATGCCGTGATGTTATGAAGTCTCAAGTTGTCCGTGACTCCTTCAATCCATCTTCTTCTTGGTCTTCCCCTGCCTCTTGTTGTTTCGATTTTCATGTTGTATGCTCTTGATGCTGGCATCGTTGGTTCCATTCTCATTAGGTGACCAAACCATTTCATTCTTTGCTTCTCAATTAATTTAACGATGGGTATGGTTCCAATAGTTCTTGTAATCACTTCGTTTCTCACTCGATCTCTTCTGGTTTTATTCGCAGCCATTCTCAAACATCTCATTTCACAGGTGGTTAGTCTTCTCTTGTGTTCTTTTGTTAATGTCCAAGTCTGACATTGATAACCTAATGTCGGTATAAAGATTGTATTACCTACTAATTACCTACTACCCATTGTTATTTGGGTCGACCTGTCAATTTTAAAACCAAAAATAATAATCCGGCTGGACGGGGTTTTACCATTGTCGATCTTTGGTTTGCCTTGATCTTCCCGTTGCTCTGTATTCTTTCGCCTGGCTCACTAAGGCAGTTTGCAAATGAGTTTGTCTTCTGATAAGGCAGGTTTAAAATAAGGATAACCTTCAGAAATCATAATTTGCCGAGAAAATGCAGTTGTTTGCTGACATCGATTACAAACAGAGGATAATGGGTTACAAACAACTAGTGCGGCTCAAAGGAGAAATCGATTCCGGACTTCGTTTAAGACCGATGATTAAGTAGTGTTCTGTGGAAAATAAAGATAATTAAATATTGTTCATAATTATCGCTACAGATATGTCACTCATAAACATGTGCTCACACATACTGATGAGAGTAAGATATGTGCTCACACATACTGATGAGACTAAGACATGTGCTCACACATACTATTAAGAGTAAGACATGTGCTCACACACACTGATGAGAGTAAGACATGTGCTCACACATACTAATGAGAGTAAGACATGTGCCCACACATACTGATGAGACTAAGACATGTGTTCACACATACTGATGAGAGTAAGACATGTGTTCACACATACTGATGAGAGTAAGACATGTGCTCACACATATTAATGAGAGTAAGACATGTGCTCACACATACTGATGAGAGTAAGACATGTGCTCACACATACTGATGAGACTAAGATATGTGCTCACACATACTGATGAGAGTAAGACATGTGCTCACACATATTGATGAGACTAAGACATGTGCTCACACATACTGATGAGACTAAGACATGTGCTCACACATACTGATGAGACTAAGACATGTGCTCACACATACTGGTGAGAGTAAGACATGTGCTCACACATACTGGTGAGAGTAAGATATTCTTGAGGCAATAGTGTGTGCATTTACCAAGTCTCTTTTGGACGGTACTGATGGTTGCGTTTCTTTTCTAATGCTGCCATAATTGTTTGTTTATAAATTTTTAAGTATATGCATGTTCTAGTGTCAAGCATTGTTCTGTTGGGTTTTTCAGAAGAGCCATCCCATACTAATGTCGTAAATGTCTCAACATAGTTATTTTGTATTGGTTAGTTTAATTTTAAAGAAAAGCCTTAATGTGTGTGTGTGTGTGTGTGTGTGTGTGTGTGTGTGTGTGTGTGTGAATACTAGATAATATACTGGGAAGTACGTGCACGGGTGCGTGCGCGTGTGCAAGCGTGCGTGCGTGTGCGCGCGCGTGTATGTGTTTTCTTTTCGTTGAGAATCTCTTCAATTTTGATATGTTCTCTTTCATTGAGTAGTCGTTCATTTGTATTATATTCTGTTTGTTAAATAAAATATTTATGTTCTGTATGTATTCTCCTTTTAAAAAGTCATCTCTCCCCTAGAGTGGATCTAAAATTTAACAGTTCCAGCATCCACTATTCACTTGTCCTTTTTCTTAGGAACGTATCTCACTTGACTTGTTATATTTGTTAAGAAAATATCTCGTATTATTCTGTTCTATTTCTACAGAAGATATTTCTCATTTATTTATTCTACTTTTGTAAACTAAATCTCATTTTCATCTGTTCTACTTATTTAGAAGACATACCAAGTACATGTGTTCTATATCTGTAGAAAATATTGCATTCTGATAATTTTTTTGTTTCGCATAGAAGACATGTGATAGCCAATTAATCACTGTGCTACAACTGAAGTTCCATAGTGCATTCATATTTCAGACAATATTGTTTACCCAATCTGTCTCGTGTTAATTGCATATGTGCCTTATTGGCGCCGTTTGCCCGGCTCTCTAGCGTAGTTGGCTAAACCGGATTGCGAATAGACCGGGTAACGAACTCCTTGTGGTCCGGGTTCACTCCCTGGGGTAGGCAGAAAAGCCACATTTTCTCCCAGATTTACGGTTTTACAATGGAATCAAGGCCGAAAGGTTGCGATATCCATAATACCGAGCCTAAGGGTTAACAACTCATGGCTTCTGGATACTAAAACATTGACGCCGTTTTGTTTATTTAGAGTCCATTTTTGCAGTTATCATTTTATGGTCTTCCGACAGGCTCCTGGTCAAGGGCATTCACTCGTTCGGTACCTAGATCTCTAGTATATGTGTAATAATTACTCTATATGTGGTACATGTTTCTTAATATAATACATTTCCTACTATTTTTTATATTTTCTAATTTAATCTGTATTTCCTATTTTAAGTCTGTAATTTTTTTAAATAATCTCGACACTTTAGAACATTGTCTCAGTAGACGGAGTATGTATTGTTATTACCAGGGTGCTACAATGTTGATTCTTTGATCAGAAATCAGTTATATAATATTGATATATTTTCTTCTGATAGGTATTCTACTCCAAGTGATTGTGTGTGTGTGTGTGTGCGTGTGTGTGCGTGCGTGTGTGTGTGCGTGTGTGTGTGTGTGTGTGTGTTTTTTCAACTTGTTCAGTTCCACGGGTGTGTTATTTTGAATTATTAGGGAAAACATATTGCTACATTAATGTAGATCTACTTGACCATCATCATCAATCAGCGAAGCATTTACTGAACATCGCTCTCTTCACGGAACCCCTGAAAGACCCTCTTTCTCTACCGTTTCTTCGGCGTGACATTTAACAGGGCCAAAATTACTCAGTTTTCGGGAAAGTGTGCTGTTTATGAGCCTATTCTCCCCTATGGCTCAGATCATGCTGCTTATCCGTGCTGTTATTTTTTGTGACCCATGGTTTTCTGTAGCATTTCATTTCAAAAGCTTCGTTTTGTGTTCTTCGGTGATTGAGTAAGTATCCATGACTCACATCCATAAATATAGAACATGCTGAAGCAGCCACATCATGTGTCTGAGAGAGAGATAATGAACTTATGCTTAAAGGAGGGAGTCTCTTTGGCGAAGTGGTCAAGCCGTTTGCCTCGATCTGAAGGTCGTGGGTTCAGTTCACGAGTGCAGTTTTCATGGGGATGTCTCCGGAGTTCGTGCTCTGTGTTACGTTCTCGGCAGGCAGCAAGCCGGTCTTTGGTGAGAGACTCAGCCATATGGGATAAAACCGAGTCGATCCTCTCGATTTTAACCTTCAATCCTTAGCCTTTAACGATGAAAGGTCAGTTTCCTTTGTGTTGTGGTTTAAATCAACGCTGTCGAATATGTCCCTTCCGGTCCAACGCTTAGAATTTCAAGAAATTGTTAATACATCGCCATTTACAGTAGGGTCTTGAATGAAAAGTGGCCATAGGTATATGATTCTACCCCCCCCCCCCCCCCCCCCCACCTCCCTCCTCCATAGCTCCTGGAATCGGTAGAGGAATACACCTATTCGGTCACACACAGACTCGCTTATCAAATGTTTGAGTTATTTCATTCACTTTTTTTGCTCGCTCATTGAAGTATATTTTACTTATCTCATGAATAGTCTAGAAAACAGACCAGGGTCCACCTGTAGCGGTTACTTGAAAAACAGGCGAGGTCGCTTGAATAGTTTCTTCTCTTGGGTCGGTTTTTATTTTTTTTTTTTTTTTCATTCTTTATCACTTTTGGGGATAACATTATTAGAGCACTTTCCACAGCCAAGATAATATCGTCGTTCTCCTCTATCTCTCTCTCTCTCTCTCTCTCTCTCTCTCTCTCTCTCTCTCTCTCTCTCTCTCTCTCTCTCTCTCTCTCTCTCTTTTTTTTTTTTCTCTCTCTCTCTCTCCCTCTCTCCCTCTCTCTCTCTTTCTCTTCCCCTCCCGCTTCTTTGAGTGTTTATCTATCCTTTACTCTGCTTGCCTCTCTTACTTACTGCGATCTCTGTCTCCTTATATAATCCTTCCCTTAACTATCTGTCTCAAATTGTTTGTCTCTCAGTCTATGCTCTCGCTGTCTATGTATGTGTGTGTGCGCGCGCGCGTGCGTGTGCGTCTGTGTGTGTGTGCGAGCGTCTTTCATAATTTCTCTCAAGCAGACTCCTTGGCCCTAGAGTTCACTTTCTAGCGAATCTAATTACACATGGGTACCTCTATAGATGACCCAATATTTTGCCATAGACTACACAAGGATTACCTGAGCACAGTGTTTGAACTCTGTAGTGTAAAAAAATGACACACGTCATGGGTGGATTTAAAAAACAACCGATGATTCGATGAAGGTATGAGATGACTTACGATGAGCACCAACATACTTAGGAATAGCTCAGTACTATGATGATGGTGGTGGTGATGATGATGATGATGGTGATGATGATGATGATGATGATGGTAATGATAATGATGATGGTGGTGATGATGATGATGATGATAATGGTGATGATGATGGTGGTGATGATGATGATGATGGTGATGATGATGATGATGGTGATGATGATGATGGTGATGGTGATGTTTGACGATGGTGGTGGTGGTGATGATGAGGATGATGATGATGATGATGGCGGTGATGATGATGATGATGATGGTGATGGACATGATGAAGATAACAGTGGTTGTGATGATGACGATGATGTCGATGGTGGTCATGTTGACGATGGTGGTGGTGTTGGTGATGAGGATGATGATGATGATGATGATGATGATGATGATGGCGGTGGTGATGATGAGGATGATGATAGTAGACATGATGATGATAATAGTGGTTGTGAGGATGACGATGATATTGGTGGCGGTCATGTTGACGATGGTGGTGGTGGTGTTGGTGATGATGATGATGATGATGGTGATGGTGGTGTTGGTGATGATGATGATGATGATGATGCTGATGATGATGGTGATGATGATGGCGGGGGTGGTGGACATGATAGATATGGTGGTGGTGGTTATAATGTTGATGATGATAGTGGTTGTGAGGATGACGATGATATTGGTGGTGGTGGTTATAATGACGATGGTGGTGGTGACGATGACGTTAATAATAACCACGACGATGATGACGATCGTAATGATGACGATGATGTTGGTAGTGGTGGTCGTCGTGGTGATAATGATAGCCTTGCATTTTAAACACCTGTGGGCATGTGATGATGTAATAGCTCAAATCACCACACTCGTCTCTGAAAAGGTTAAACGATCCTTTTCCCGCCTATGAGATACAGGGCATACTAAGCTAGACCTGTATATTTATCTATCAGTCAGATTCGTTATTTGATGTGCTCGACATCACACCGGTCGCTTTTGCTTCCCAGAAATTACATGGTACAGATTTTAGGCTCGGTCGATCTGGAAGACATGGTCAATTGTGTCACCAAATTATTCTTCGGTACAGGTTTGTTCTCACGCAGTCGCAGTTATTATTATTATTATTATTAATATTATTATTATTGTCACTATTATTATTATTATTATTATTATTATTATATTATTATTATTATTATTCGCGTTTACCAGAGGTAAACTCTGGCGGAAAGTTCTGGTTGTTTGGTACTTATAGACGTTATTCTTGTTTCAAAAGTTTAGTTTTGCGTGCACGTTTGTTTTACAGATTTGCCTAAATTGTATGCAGACTTTTGGTTCCTTGCCTCTCAGACAGATGCACTCCAGTTGGTATTATTATAAGGCACTTAAACAAGGCTTAAAGCCTTTTATACTCCCCCCCACCCCGCTCCCCACTATTCCCTAACCTTAGAAAACGTGTAAAAGGGTCAAACCCCCCCCCCCCACCCCCACCTCCCTTTTCCGGTAAAGGTTTTCTTTGTGTCGCCGCCCAAACGGTCCACAACCTTGATTTAACTTCCCAACCATTTATAAATATAATACAGAACTCCCTTTTGAACCCACCTTATTGTTTTACTTGCGGCTTTCTTCTGTACTGCAAACTATTGGACGTAAATTTACC
>CAJHNH020001848.1:56829-69329 GCA_905116865.2 Candidula unifasciata
GAAACAGACCAAACAATAAATAGTTTATCGGACTAAAGCAGAGAAACAAGCATTTCATATCTTCGCCTCTTGTTTCGTCCTCTTACTGATACCAGGCTGTAGCCCAGTTTCGTGGTTTTCTGTATTTGTTTTCTCGGGTGGCTTGGGTGGTGGATTCGTTCATCTTTTTTTTTTTCTTCTTCACATTTCATCTACAACATTTCTTGTTCTCCACACTCGCATTCCTCCCAAATTTTCAGCTGTAAAATGTCTGATATAGTTCTGGTCTGGCTGCATTCTCACTAGATGGCCTAACTGTTTCATTCTCTGACTGTCTGTATAATTCAGAAACAAGATCTCATTCCAGCTTTCTTTATGAATGCTGGTTGGTGTTCGTAATTCTACTCACTTCTTGTATTGTCAGTAACCTTACGACGCAGGTAGTTGTTTTCTGTTCTACTGCCCTAGAATTTCATTTAAAATGAAGTTAATGCAACAGCTAGCTGCGATAAGAGAGTTCGAACATTATTTGAAATACAGAGAGTTGCGTGGTATAGACAGAGTCATCACCATCAGTTCTCGTTATGCATAGTGGCACATGAGGCTTCAGAGAGGACCTTCCATGCTTTCCTGTCCTGTGCAATCTTCAGTGCAGTTTTCCTGTCAAAGATGCCTCACTCATGTCACTTTCCATTGTTCGTCTCCGTGTTGTTTTGGAGTGCCCATGTTTTCTCTTTCCCTCTGGTGTCCATGTGAGAGCTGTTTGGTAGGTATATCAGAATTCATTCTCATAACGTGGCCAAGCCATTTCCATCTTTTCTTGGTTATCATACTGTCCAAGGTTTTTTGGTTTGTGACTTAAATAGACAGAGTTAGGTTAGCGAATTCTATCTGCCTTAAGACTGAAGCCTAAAGACATCATAACGGCTCAGGCCAGTAGACCCTCCGTCACGGCTGCTTTTGAACAGAACCACGTTGCTCCTACAACTGAATATGGAAACACAAATGTCTTACAAATGTTCTCTTGCCAGAGAATAGAGTCTGGGAAGTTAACAGACATGACGCGGGAGAGACGTCGACTACTCTTGCCGAGAAAAATTCCTAATTATTGTAAAAGGTTTATAAATCACGAAATATATTATTGCTAAAATTTATTTTTTCTCTCGATACGGGCTGGGTTTTGCTTTTTGTTTGTGTCACAATGTCCCGTCTAGAATAATACAGCTTTATAAATGAATAATGGCAGCCTACAGCGTGAGTGTCTTGTATTCGAATCCAGATCGTGTCGGATTTTGTATTGTTATTTTGGGCACTTGGTGAGACGTGTTTCGACTGGAAAGAATGTGTTTTAAGGAACACTGAGGGAGGGAGAGGGGTTCGTGCAAGAAGAGGAGAGCAAAGAAGAACCTGAAATGACATCAAGAAATTAACAGGACTAAGTTATACACTTATTCATCAAGCGGAAGACAGAGAAAGATGGATTGTTTTATGTATTAGTGCTTCCATCAATTCACCTCCACGACCCTAACGGATCAGGGTTATGTTATGTTATATGCCTTTTTAAAATGATTTGAAATGATTTGTTATGTCTCGGAGAGACATGTTGACCACATAAACCACCGAGTCCCGATCGGTGTGTACAAAAGTTGTTTTTGCTTGGCTTATTATTTAAACCAAGTAATCAACAGAGCAGCCTTTTTTCTTTAATATCTTCTTCACTTCCTTCCACAGCTTGATTTTTGCGTATAAATCCGTTTTTTCAGAACTGACTTATTTGTATGCAGATTGTTGGTTCCTCCTCCTCCCCCCCACCCCCACCCCCCCCACCCCAGGCTGATGCACTCCGACTTCAAGAGAAAAATCTTTGTGATCGCTTTTTTTACGACATGCCTGTTACAAGCAGTAGGTTTATCTCCCCACCCCCACCCCCCACCCCCCCCCCCCCCCCCATTTTTTTCCCACCACCCCAGACCAGCACGGGGATTTCTTTAACGTAATCTGACAAACGTCGGCTCTGTGGCTAAGTCGATGCGAACGCTTCGTAATGCCGGGATGCCAGATTCGATCCCAGCTGAGGGCCATGCGCCATGCGTTGGTTTCGACAGTGGTATCAAGAAAGCCGACCGTCCAAAAAGCAATGGCAAACTACAGGACGTAAATATGCCTAGAAAAACCACACAACAGCCAGGGGCTGTTGGGGTTGGTTCTGCAACGTCCTGTAAAGGATACGCAACTAACCTTAACCTTAACCTGACACACAGTCAGACGAGGCTAAAACAAGTGTTACGTAACAAGGATAGGAGTCCATCTCACATTATTAAGTAAATTATACCCTTTTTTTCTATGGTTCATTAACATAACATTAGCCTCGACCCATTAGGGTCGTGTAGGTGTATTGATTCATTATGAAATAGTTGATTGAAGTCGAGAAGAGAAGATTCATCACACAGGGTTTTATCCCTTATAACTAGATTTCTTTCCAAAGAGCGACCAATGCCTGTCGACAGCGTCGCAAAAAACACGAATTCTATAGCTACTGCAACAGTCGCCTGGGATATCAGTGAAAACTATACTCGAGAAATGAACGACTCGCCCGTGAAACAAACGCTAGACCTTCAGTCGCGAGGCAAACAACTTGACCACTTCACCTTTACTGTCTGGGACATTTGTCATTATTCAATGTAGGCTGGTTTCACATTGAAAACTCTGAATCAGTTATACAAATCCTCTCAAGGGAATTCGAACACAATACCGTTAGGTCTACAGTAAGACCTCTAGCCACTGGCTACCGCTGCTTCTAATCCCACATTAGCCATTTTTTTACCCATGTAAGAACTAATGAGTTCAGTGAAAGATGTCCTGTGTCTGCCTTTTGGCCATTTGCCTTTAACTGCACTCTGGAGAATAGTTCTGGCAGACAAATCGCTGTTTAGAAGAAAGACTTACGACTGTACTAATGTGTTTTGGGGGAATTGCAAAATAGGTTTAGCGAGTTCGCTTTCACTCTACAAGTGTGTTTAAAGGCATAAGTATCGGCTGCATTGATCTGGGTTTTATTTCATCTATCATCATCATCGTCGTCGTCGTTGTTGTTGTCGTCGTCGTCCTCGTCATCAACAAAACGCTGATACAGAGAAAACATGAGCCAGTGTCTATGTTCATATCGTAAAGAATGTCAGTATGTCGACTTCCTGGTGCCAGGTTTTGTCCCGTGTGATAACTAAACCAAAGCAATACAAAAACATGACAAGGAAGGAAAATAATCTTGAATGGTCTGGTCTTTCTCTGCAAAATTGTGACAAATATAGATTCCTTTCAGTAGCTAAACGCTTTGGGCGGGGTTGTGTTTTAGTAGTAAAGCTTTGTCATCAGATAACTATGCATTTTTGAACATATATATATATATATATACATACATACATACATACAGTATGCACGAACGTACGTTCAACATATACATACACACACACACACACACAAGCGCGCACACACACACACACACTCACACGTACACACACACACGTACACACACACGCGCGCACACACACACACACACACACGCGCGCGCACACGCACACGCGCGCGCACGCGCACGCACGCTCGCACAGACACAAAACACACAGACACACACAGACACACACAGACACACACAGACACACACAGACACATACAGACACACACACACAGACACACAGACACACAGACACTCACACACACACAGACAGACAGTTACACAGAGAGACAGACACACATAGACAGACAGACACACACAGACACACACACACACACACACACACACAGACACAGACAGACAGACAGACAGACAGACAGACAGACAGACAGACAGACAGACAGACAGACAGACAGACAGACAGACAGACAGACAGACAGACAGACAGACAGACAGACAGACAGACAGACAGACAGACAGACAGACAGACAGACAGACAGACAGACAGACAGACAGACAGACAGGCAGGCAGGCAGCAGACTTTTGCTACTGGCAGATAAAGGACAGATAAAGAGAAAGTCCTTGTCAATAAAATAAACAAGGAATTAAGTGAAAATGTTTTGTAGAAGTGGGAAACACGGATGCTGTACTTAGTGTGAAGGTGGCGTTTGACAGAACTGAACAAGAATCAACAGCTCCGGTCCATTGATTTCGCAGGGTATCCTGTAGAAAAAAGACAGACTGACATGCTAAGTGCTTGCAGAACTCTAAATCGACGGGGAAATCCTTAGACATGTAAAGAACGTTTCCTGAAAACAACATGCTGGCATAAAAATTGAAAATATATGGGGCATTATCATTCAGTTAAGAGTTGGATGTAGAATGCGTCCAAATCGATTGTCTCGTGTATCAACCATTCGGGTGCATCTTGTCAATAAAGGCTGACTTCAAAAGGATTTTTCACTATAGTGAAAGTGCTTTAAGAATTCTTTCTTCTTCTTCTTCTTCTTCTTCTTCTTCTTCTTCTTCTTCTTCTTCTTCTTCTTCTTCTTCTTCTTCTTCTTCTTCTTCTTCTTCTTCTTCTTCTTTTCTTCTGTAATTCAATCATCGATCTGTAAAGTTTAACATGAACGGGTGTTTCTCATGGCCAGAAGTTTTGTTTTGATATGTTGCACTTTGGAGCAGTTTTGGATGACGTGATCTGTTGTTTCCTGTGCTAATCCACATGTGCATATGGTTGATTTGCACTGTCTTAAATTGTGTGTACATATAGCTTTGAGAATTGTAAGAGATTGGGTTGAGACAAGACGTGATGCGAGATTGTGGTGATTGTGTGTGACTGCAAAAGTATGACTGCCAATGCAAACCAACAACACAAAAGCTGATCGATTTAGAAAATTAGGAGTAGTAGTAACAGTAGCATAGAGGCATAATCATTATCAATAACAGTTGTTGCTATTGTTAGGGTGGCAGCCTTTGCAGTAGCAGAAGACGTGGCCGATGATGATAATTGTGGTGGTGGTGGTGAAAAGTGTAACAGGAATGTAGGAGACAGCAGCAAAGCAACACAAGCAGAAAAAAAAACCACGAAGAAAATATAGAAAAAGAAAAGAAATCAGCTAAAAAGAACATAATCGTTTTACTTTAATTTAAGGCGCTTTCTCGGACGCCACAAAGACTAATGGACCTCGGTATCTGATATCGCTAAGAACTTTAAAGAAGATGAAGAAGATTGAATCGTGAGAATCTATCAGCTTTCTTGATTTTCCTCTCCCATTTATAAACCAACGTCGACTGGACACTTAATAACAGTCTGGCCGTCCCTGGCTCATTGGACCCCTGACCGCCTCCATCCCAGCGTTAAATTAGTGCCCAAGCAGAGATAAGAATAGTCTGGCCTGGCTACTTGACTGGACTGCACTTTATGTCCAGAGAGGGCAAACAAGGAACCCACTCATGGCTCTAATAGTCGGTGATTATTTTTTGTCATTATCATTAGCATTATTATTATTATCGTCGGCATTTACTGCGAGACTTCTTTCGGAAGAATTAAACTGTTCTTCGTCTTCTATTTCTAATTCTTGTAATTCTTTTTCTATATACGGTGGTAGTTTCAGAAAAAGCCTTTTGATGAACTTACCATTTATGTGAAAATTCTTTTTGGATTTCCCATTCATTCAATGCAGATGTTTTCCCTCAAATGGTAGTATGGTCGTTATCATATTCTTCATGTAAATTTCTCCTTCTTCGTCGTCTTTCTGTTTTTGTACTTTTACCGCACGTGGCACATAGAACACAAGTCCTCAAACAAAACCCCAAATTCGCGCATTATTATTTTTTTTTTTTTTTTTTTTTGAAAACATAAGCAGAATGAAAAGGTGCTATGAGCACCTCCGCATTCTGCTAAATAAAATTGTTAATCTTTCCTTATCCCGTTGCTCATGATTCTGTTGTGCCATTATATACTACATTATGCACGCAGTCTATTCCTCCATTCCGTTTTTCATGTGAAATCAGCTCAATATTATAGATAGAATCCAGACCAGCAGCTTTGGCCTCTCTCATTTACGTTCGTCTGGGGGTTTCTTTAGGGCATCCTTGCCTTCCTAATCCCTTTATTTTTCCATTTCAATGCATGAAATATTGCAAGTTCTCAAATATTATACTTTGCTCGGTTTACCAATATTGCCTGTGTGGCTGAGTGAGCAGTTCGTCTACTTCCCAGACCTAACAGAATCTTTCACAGTATGCTTGCTATCTTGTCTTGATTTCAACAATAGAAAAGAGCACCCACTATTGACGAGCAATGGCAAACTACTGAACATAAAAGTGCATAGTAAAACCACAAACATAAAGAAAAAATGCTAACCTAAGTTCTACAAACTAATGTTAGGCATTTGCAGCTAACTAGCAGTGAGCTTCAAACAAGGAACGCTCTCATGGCAGAGAGAAGAAACGTTACAGTGACTTCTTCTTTGTTTACCGGCTTTAACCCCTAACGGACAGTCCTGATTTTTCGTCCATTTAGACTTTGACTTTGTGCCAGGGCCTGGGTTTTGTACATCTGTTTTACCGGCTTACTTGTGTGCAGTTTGTTGTTCATTGCAGCTGAGACAGATGCCCTCCGACTTCGAAAGAGACTCCCAGTTAGTCGACTCCTAAGAAATGATTGTTGTGGAGGCAGTGAGTTTATTGTTGTTTTCTCCACAAAGGGATCTCGGTACCCATGACAATGAGTTTCATGACAATATTAGTTAGTTAGTCTTTCCTCTTGAACCTAGGGAGGCGCATAGGGCAGAGGTCACAGCTCCGTGTCTGGCGGTTCGATGCCACCCGCTTTAGGTCTTGGATGTTTGTTAGGCCCATGGTTGAGCCGTCACTGATGATGGTTCTACGTAGAGTCCCTCTAGGACACTTTAGGTCTTCCACCGTTTTCTTTTTCTGGTGTCCATATGAGTGCTTGATGGGGGAGTCTTGTCTTATCCATTCTGACTGCATGGCCGATGTAGATCAAGTAGCGCTTACTTGTAGAATTACATACATTGTCTTGTTTCGTCTCTTGTCTTGTTTGCGTACTGGATCTGAAATATGTCCTTTGGAGATTTAGTATTCTTCTAAGACATTTGTTTTCAAAATTGTCTAATTTTTTTTTTTTTTTTTTAATATCTAGAGCTACCGTTGCTTTCCAACTCTCGCATCCATAAGTTAGCACTGAAATCACACAATATTAGGCTAATTGAAGCCATTTGGCATTGATCCTGATACTGGGAAAGAGGTTGCACGCGACCATTGCTCCTTGCTCTCATCTATTTTCTTGCAGCGTTGTTTGTGCTGCAGCTAGATCAGTGGAAAATACAGTAAACTGAATCCCCAAATTGATGCGGCCAAAATGCCCTGCCCTTGCTGCTAATGAACATTCACTACTACTTTGATAAGAACCAGAACAAACACTTGATTAAAGATAGTATAGGGTAGTGAAGTTTAGTGTCTTCTTTATGTGTATGGTGTAACACGCATTTGTGCTAAATTCGTATTTGTGTAGTTTACCAATTAATACTCTTTTTACTTCCCGTGACATTTCCTAGTACTAATCTTAGGTCGTCATCATCAATTTCCACTGTTATCGTTAAGAGTTGTGGGGAGAAACAATCTGCGATCCGTTGCTTGATGGGCAGCAATGCTACTGTCATTCCGTATCGCTGAAGAAGCTCTTTTATGACCTCAGTCCATGTCTCCTAGGGCGCCCTCTTGAATTCACATCAGATCTTTTCATGTGTAGTTCCAGCATTGTTAGTTGATCTGGCTGCATTCTTAATAGATGACCAAACCATTCGATCTACATTTTATTGAAAAATTTTCTGCATGGTGTTGTTCCTACCGTCTGCCGGATAATATCATTTCTAACTTTTTCTCGGATGGTTAAGTTTGGCGGCTTTTATAAGGTGTCTCATTTCACAGGTAATAATTTAAGGTAAAACTCAAAAACTCCACATTGGAAAGGATTTGAACTTAAGACCCAGGGACCACCATGTAAGCGTCTAGCTGCGGCGTTACCACAACGTCCCAAGATTGCTTCCTCGAAATCAGATCACTCAAGCATGACACGGGTTGATGCTTAAAATCATTTACCACCCATTTTTGCATCCATTTAAAATGCTTTCAAGCACAATGCAGAGCATGTGCCATGTGCAAATTAAATTAAAATGTCGCCCTCAACTCGTAATAACACCTGACGGTCATTTGGATATAAAATTTTAGGCTTAATAGTTTGATATTATTAAATCAAATGGGTATTAGCATTTACATAACAGCGAGATAAAAATAGGCGAAAATAATGGAGACATTTTCCTGACGAAAACTTCGATTTCTCAGAGTATAAATTTGAAATTAAAATGTTAGATTCGATTCTGGAAAAAGTTTACCATCGCTCATTTAAGCACATGTGTGGTTCTTCTACAGTAGAGTTTAGATCGTCGTCGACGTAATTATCATCCTCTTTGTCGTCGTCGGGTTGAACTTCCAGTGTTGCAGCTATGCGACCAGGTGACTAAAAAAGGAAGGGAGCGGTCTGGAGTCAAGGGCTTCATCGCTAACTAGAACTACCAGATACTCTGACCGCCCCCCCCTCCCCCACCCCCACGCCATGGCAAGAAATCTGCCTCTTATCAAGGACACGTTAAGATAAAGATGTGTGTGAAAAGTTTAGGCACCTAGGCAAAAAATACATATATTGTTACCAATACCTACTCCAAACATAGATACGGCAGAGATAAAAAAGATAGTGCAAAATTTGTCAGAATTCTAGGTTTGCCGGAGAATGGGCACATCAGGAATATAAGGTTAGTTGCCTATCCTCTACAGGACGTTGCAGAACCAACCCCAACAGCCCCTGGGTGTTGTGTGGTTTTTATAGGCAAATTTATGTCCAGTAGTTTGCCATTGCTTCCTGGACGGTCAGCTTTCTTGATATCACTGTCGAAACCAACGCAAGGCACATGGCCCGCAGTTGGGATCGAACCCGGCATCCCGGCATTACGAAGCGTTCGCATCGACTTAATTACAGAGCCGACATCGGGAATATAGTTTTGCAAATTGCTGAAATATAATATATATATTTATATTATTATTATTAACACAGGCATATATTTTTAAAGATCAGTCTGTATTGGGTGAGTAACGTGGTGAACATCACTCCGTACGAATGTACTTGCCAGGACATCAACTGGTACTCATTTAAGGATTGGTCGAACTAGGAGCCAAGGTCAATTCTGAAAAAACCCCATCTATGCGGATTCGATCCCAGGACATTCCAGCGTGCAGGCCGTCCAGCTGCTACACTACATGTGCTCCAAGAGTATGAGAAAAACTGATTGCGAAAGGGACAACAGAGGACCTGGTTGGGGAAGGAAACAGATCTGCAAACAAACAACGGTTACAGCTCGGCAAAAAAACGGGGTGAGGGTTACATATTCCCAATTACTATAAATACCTGACGGAGCCAGACATTTTTTTTCGAAAGTTACCTTGGCTTCCAGGTCTACCCTTGATTAAATTGGTCCCTGGGAAGTAAAGGTGGCTGGTGTGATGCTGATCACATCACTGACCGAGTGCTGATCGGTCTATAAAATATAGGTCGAGCCTTGTATGCTCAGTACACCTGAAGATGTGGAAACTGGTGCTTTACTTAAACCGAACAATTTGTTCTGTAGAACATCTCAGCGGCAAAATCCGACCAGTTATGAACAAATCCTCAAAAAATTTCTTATGAGTTCACAGCGAACCTATGCTCTCTTGGGAGATGACAGGAAGAAGAAAAGTGGGAAATGAACTAAATTAAACATGATTTGCAAGCTGAATTATTCAATTTATATATGAACATAATTCGCCTAATTATTAATGGCTTTCTTAAAAGCAGTGTGATGAACTTGAGTTCAACCAGGTGGCGCACTGTATTGACTCGTGTGTCATTTACAATCCATTGAAAGAACCGGGAAACATGTATGCTTACCATTCCGAGGAATTATTAATGTCTTTTTAAAAAGCAAATAGTCATTTTGAAAGCGATGTCCATTGCCAACATGGACATTTCAAATTATTAAATTGTATGCACACGCAGTAATTTCGAAAACTGTAGATTGATCTGCGGCAACTGAGAGTGAATTAGCGGAATCAACTGACAGGATTTCAAAAAGTTATTTCTTTTTTTTTTTTTTTTTTTTGTGGAGGTTCCTTTTCCACGCCTTTAGGCTGACAGGCATAAAGGGCTAGACCTATATTTTGATAGACCAGTCAGCACAATCTGGGTGATGTGATCAGCATCACGCCTGCCGCCTTTACTTCCCGGGACTGCACCCGGTACCCACTCAAGGCTGGGTCGACCTGGGAGTCAAGGTCATATTTGACAAAAGTCCGGCTCCGCTAGGGATTGAACCCACGACCTTCTGATCCGCACGCGAGCGTCTAGCCGCTACGCCACGCCGACTCCCAAATGTCATGCGTGACTCATTTCCTTTCTGGTCTTTTCTAATGTTGCAAGTGTTCTTGATAAAAACCACTACTTATGAATTTAAAAATAATAAACAAATAATAATCCAATGTTTTAACATGTCAACAAGCCGGAAGTGATGCAAAAGTCGATCACAAATTTCCGTAAGTTGTAAGTTTTCAAATAAATGGAACCGTTCTTGTCAATTATGGCTGGACAATAGGGCATAACTATAAACTTGCGTTTCGTTTTGTTGTGACATTTTGTGATTACGTTGAAAGGCTTCCTTTGTTTGATTCATCTTGCCTAAAAACGTTGCTGCAGTATGTATCTGACAAGAAAGAATTGTCAAATATAGAATAACTGACATCAATGTATGTAAATACAAAACAAACTATAAGATGTTTGAGAAAGATTCTGGATCAACAATAGAAGTGGTAAAACATAAAGATAATTTGGTAGTACATGCCGGGGAGGGAGTCGCCGTGGCGGAGCGGCTAGACGCTAGCCGAGGATCGGAAGGTCGTGGATTCGCTCCCTGGCTGAGCGGGACTTTTTTCAAAAACAGTCTTGGCTCCCAGGTTGACCCTGCCTTGAGTGGTTAGCGGGTGCAGTCCCCGGAAGTAAAGGCGGCCGGCATGATGCTGACCACATCACCCATCTTGTGCCGATTGGTCTATAAAATATAGGTCTAGCCCTATGTGCCCTATTTGCCCTCTACGCCTAAAGGCGTGGAAAAGGGTCCTTTTATAACTTTACTATACGCCGGGGACCACTAAACATACTGAGATGACTCAATGGCTGGTGTGCTAGTACTGATACGATGCCTATCTTTTTACGAGGCATACATAAGAAGAAAATAGATTACAGAAACATCCTCTTTGTATACAGAGTTAGCCAAAACATGTATACACAGTAATCGCCCAGCTGTGAAATGTATCCACATGTACAATATTTAGTGTCTTTGAATACATTACGGTAGCAATGGCGCTTTTTAAAAAATAACAGCCTGTATAATTTGTTTGATAGTAAATTTAAGACACGAACAAATGTATACGATTTACATGTGATGTATGACATTACAATGGATGCTCAAAGTTCTTCCCAGTTGCCTCCAGACACTTGTCATAACCAGAATACATTGCTACTGTAATGTGATTTCAATATGGCGGAATATGTCATGTAATGATGACGTTTTCAAACAAAAAGCCTCTATGAAAATGTTTATGCATTTCACTACTGGACGATTACTGTGTAAACATTTTTGGCTAACACTCTATATATATATATATATATATATATATATATATATATATATATATATATATATATATATATATATATATATATGAAGGCATTCCAGCATTACTAGAACAGCCTAGATCTACAAACTTGAAGTAAAAACTAGAATAACTCCCATAAATCTTAGAAGAAAGAAGATGAGATTAAAATTAAGCTCGTATAGTAATATCAAACATTACTCATCCAATATACACAGCATTTAATGAGACTAAAAATTCAGTTTAAAATTTCACAAAGACTAGTAATAAGCCAACAACTACACATAATAACCTCTTGGAATTAAAATTTTCAGAGACCTACAATAAATTATTTACCAGAATGTAAATTATACACTATTTTTGTCCCATCATAGTAAATTTCAGACCAGAAATTGTCTACTAGCTTGCATCATCCTAAATAAGAAGGCAATACCAGACACTTTGAAAGATAACGCCAGTAACTACATGCAGCAAAGATCTAAAGATAAGTCTTGCTTTTTATGCAGATGATTTGAAATGGGAAGATTATATGTTAGGAATAAGAATTTACTATTCAAAATAGAAAAAAATTCAGCTTGAAAGAAACATTTCAGTCCTAACAGCAGACATGGTCTCGGTCTGAAGGCGCTAGAAATGTGTAACTGAATACCCACCATAAAGGTTACTGTTTTTAACGGACCGCCTGACTGTGATTATAACTCATAAAAACCAAGATGTGTTATAGAAAGGACATAGCAAAGGATCATCTAAATACAAGAGGACGTTCATTACTAATTGTGTAAGTACAGCAGTGGAGATAATAGTA
>CAJHNH020001848.1:76829-141260 GCA_905116865.2 Candidula unifasciata
TGGTGAGGTAGAAAGTCAGTCAGTCAGTTTTAAGGTTTATCTAGGACAATTGTACTCGATGTATTTACCGTCCTTGTAAGGATGAAATTTTTCTTTATTTGAAGCCCTACTCTGGCTCTTGCCAGGGACCGCAAAAAAGCCCGGCCATAAATATGGCCTAAAGGCTGAACGCAGTTTCTGGGACCTCTCCACGTTGATTCTTACCCACATGGTGGTACCTTGTGTCATCGGGTGTTTATCGCTTGTGTGGTGTCCTGGTGGGGCAGACAGTCAGTCAGTCAGTCAATTTAAGAAATGGGAAGAAACAAAAGAAATATCTGGAGAAACGGAAGGTCTCAACTATTGTAAAAAGAAAAAAATGACAGTATATTTGAAACATAATGAAGAGAATCTAACAGAGAATGACCAACCAGGCAATGAAGTTGAAACAAATGGATTGAGGACATGAGGACGTCATTAAAATAGTGTTGGACTTGGTTCCATCCGAGATAATAAAGCAAATCCACGTCACAGAACTTGAATCTTGAGTTAGAAATCGACATCAAAGCACTCTGGACACTCCCATAAGTGCTCAGTCCCCATGTTCAGCAGCCAGCGAAGAGTTCCAATTCTGATGGTACCAGTACCCGTATGATTGTATATCCGTTTCACCCTTTCCCTGAGTGTTGAGCGTCGGCCATTTCCCTGGTAACTCCTCGCAGCGTCATTCTCCTTAGACTGTAATGATCTATCTGCGCCTCCGCACTGTTCGCAACCAAAGGGCCCTTACAATACCTAACGTGTCATACATAAATTCACCACCAAGTGGTGCAGAGCCAGCCAGTCTATCGGAGTAATTCGGAAAAAATATCCAAAGGATGCTAACTACCCGGACAGAACTGAGTGGAGCAACAAGCTGTAAGCCATGTGTGGCGTTGAGTGGCATAACAGGAGTAGGATGATGATGATGATGATAATGATGATGGTGATGATGATGATGATAATTATGATTGTTTTTGTCTTTCAGAAACCGAGTCCGGCACAAGATGGTGGCCACACGACCTTCGCGCCAACAATTACAATTAAGTACATCAACCAGCGATGCAGCCAACTGTACAGAGTTCTCCAATCTTGAAGTATGCTTCATTCACATTGTACATCATCATTTTGACTAACAGGCATAACCTATTGCTTGTGAATGTCTATTTTTGAGAGACTAAATTGAATTACACTAATAATACTTACCTTTGTTGTGAACTAGTAACATCGACGAATAGCAGTGATTTAAACACAACATGAAAAGGCAGATGTGGTCAAGGCCCTTTGAGAACAAACCACGGAATCAGTAGAGAAAGAAGAATATTATGGCTTGGAGAGAATGAGCCACCTGGGTGTAACCGGATGGTCTCATCGGCTCACTACACTCAGAGAAAAGGCAAGACGGACATATAACCAGATTGTGACCGGTATCATCAGTATTGGAACTCTGCGCTAGCTGCTAAGGATGAGGACGGAGCACGCATGGGAATGTCCCGAGTGGTGATGTCAAATCTTGACTCAACTGAACTCAATTCAACTGAAACACAGTGTGGGGAAAAATAGCCTTGGATGATTGTAATTATAATTAGCTTCATTTGAATGTAAGGATCAGAAAACACTCATATGGTGTGCATTTATGCTTGTTTTTTTCATATTAGACAACAGGAGCCGCGTGGTGCAGCGGCATGATGTCTGTGGATCTTATGGTCATGTGTTCAGTTTCTGACAGAGCCGGACTTGCTTTCAAAAATAACCTTGACTTCTAAGTCAGCACAGCCTTAAATGGGTACCTGGTAAAGTTCTGGAAACTAAAGGCGGTCGGCATGATGTTGACCATATTACTTATAGAGTGTCGATTGGTCTGTAAAATATAGGTTTAGCCATTCATGTCTAAAACGCTAGAGGCGTGGAAACGGGTTTAATACTGGATTTATTTGAGCCGGGTTCTGCAAAGGATGTGCTTCATGATGATGATGATGATGATGATGATGATGATCACGACCACGACGACGATGTTGATGATAATGTTGATGATGATGAATTTGATAATGATGGGGATGATGATGATAATGCTGATGAAGATGGCGATCGTGATGATGATAATGATGACGATGATGATGATGATGGTGAGGAGGAGGAGGATAATGATAACGACGACAGCGACAATGACACAGGTGTAGACACTGAACAAAGATCTAAATAAACAGAAACAGGAAGATAAATTCACACGGATAACGATGTAAACGCAGTATACTTCATACGCAAAAAGCCATACAGGGCCATCAGGGGCTATGCGAATACTCCTGCCATTTACGTAGCATTCATTTTTACATTTGGAGAGGGCTTTGTTTTGGCTAGAGAGGTGCCTGTTCTACGTAATGTTTTTTTTTTTTTTCTAAGTGCCGATACTCGCCACACACAGCCACCGTGATGTAGCTGCTAGAAGCTCCCAACGGATCGGAAGGTCGTGGGTTCAGATCGTGGCGAAACCGTTTTTTTTTTTTTTTTTTTAATAGACTTTGGATTCCAGGGCGACCCAACCTTTAATAGGTACCAAGTACAGTACTGTGATAAAGATGATGTAGCTGATGCTGTCCACATCACCCAGCGAGTACCGATTGGTCTAAATAAATAGGTCTAGCCCTATGTGCCAATATGCCAGCAGGCATTAATATGGTTCCTTTACTTACTTACTTACTTACTTACTTACTTACTTACTTACTTACTTACTTACTTAGTTACTTACTTACTTACTTACTTACTTACTTACTTACTTAGTTACTTAATTACATACTTACTTACTTACTTACTTACTTGCTTACTTACTGGAGACAAAGTGTCGATAAGGTATCGCAGAAAAAATGAGGCAATAAAAAGGTGCCAGTACTGTGTACCACAAGGGGGAAACCAGCATTCGGAGTCTAGTGGTTATCCAGCAAAGGCTGTAGTCCAGCTTAAGCCCCCGGAGGAGGAATTAGGGTAAAGTAAAGATCCCTTTTTACGCCTTTAGGTGCATCGGACATTTGGGAAGAGCACTCATATTTTTACAGTTCAATCCACACTAGGTGGGTAGTGTGGTCAGCATTAGGCCGACCGTCTTTACTTCCCCGGGACATACATCCTGGTACTCATTTCAGGCTGGGTTGACCTGCGACGTCCCATACCACGATAAAAATCCACGCAGCCAGCAATGGATGTGGATCGCGGTACGTTGGAATTACGAGTTGGACTCACAACGCCTAAGCCACTGTCTCCGCTTATATTGTTTGCTGTGTGTGTTTCCGGCTCTCATGCTGGTGAAAATGTAATCGGGTGGAAATAGATCCACTACCACACAACAAGCATGTTGTACAGGTGACCTTCCTGAGTTTACTGAAATCAGATGTGTTGGACCAACAGGTGAAGATATCGCAGCCTAACTGTAAACCACGACACGGCGTGCTAATTTCTTTTTAGGGGCAAACGCAAATGAATGGGGGTGAGGAGGAGGAGAAGAAAAGAAGAAGTAGTCGTAGTAGTAGTAGTAGTAGTAGTAGTAGTAGTAGTAGTAGTAGTAGTAGTAGTAGTAGTAGTTGTATTGAAGTTTTAACACTTTATACTCCAGACTGACTGACTTCCTGCTCCACCAGGACATCACACAAGCGATAAATACCAAATGACACAAAGTGCCACAATGTGGATGAGGATCACCGTGGAGAGGTCCCAGAAACCGCGTTCAGCCATTAGGCCATATTTATGGCCGGGTTATATTGCGGCCCCTGACGAGGGCCAGAGTAGGTTAAAGGTTAGTTGCGTATCTTTTACAGGACGTTGCAGAACCAATTCTAACAGCCCCTGGCTGTTGTGTGGTTTCTCTAGGCAAATTTACGTCCGGTAGTTTGCCATTGCTCTCTGGACGGCCGGCTTTCTTAATACCACTGTCGAAACCAACGCAAGGCGTGTGGCCCGCAGCTGGGGTCGAACCCGGCATCCCGGCATTACGAAGTGTTCGCATCGACTTAGCCACAGAGCCGACGCCAGAGTAGGGCTTTAAATTAATAACGTGCATTATACTCCAACACTGTTTGAGCTGTTATACTACATTCGTTATTTTTATATTTTAATTTACCATGCAATAATTATTGATTAGCCGCAACCAATCAACGTCAAGCAACTTTATAGAATAGATAAAATGAATAGACAATATGAATTTGTACGTTCTCTTCATCTTTGTACTTCAGACGCATGCCATGTGCAGCCATTTATAAATACCATATTAAATTTTTTTTTTTTTGGCATCCATCTGTCAGATTCAAGGAGAGGAAGTCATTTATCCACCTTTCCGACATCGTGGCCTTCCGAATCCACCAAGATCTTGCCACCGTTCGTGTGATCCAAACTGGAACTGTCCTAACTGTTCATCGTGCCGACCTCTAATGAGTCCTAGCCGCTCGGATCAGTACTACTCGCATACATACTCAGCAGTTTATGAATCTATCGACGACACTGATGAAGAAGCCTGTTTAAAGGAAGAGGAAATCGTTCACCATCCAAGGGACACAATGCCCTCTTTATCTGAACAACCCGACTCGAACCAGAGTTCTGCCCCATTTGACATTTCACAAACTTTATTTGATACCATTCAGAAGCGTCCAGTAGCCAGAAGCGATCCACGCGAGAATCAGAAATTTGCAGAAACAAAATTCAACGGGGAAGAACTTTCAGGAACAATGCAGAGATCTAGGTTGCCTAATTACTTCGAGCTGGAAAAAAACTGTGCCTTGTCTCCGCCTTACGAGAACGTTAACCAGAGTTATCGCCAGTTAAACTGCCCCGTGGTCAATAGTTTATCAAAGATCTACAACAAACCACCTGCCATAGGTCCCAGCCAGCATCCACTGACCCAACCGCCGTGTGAATTCCCATTCCCAATGTTGGGAGACACGCCGCTACATTCCTTTGTGATGAGCCAGGTTAAACACAACGCTATTCCCAACGCGAGTGAGTTCTACAAACCGAAAGCGAATGCAGAATTGACTAATGCTTCTAATGCAGGAGAAGATCACAAAGACCCTCATTTGAAATCCCCAACGGTTCTACCCGAATACGGTAGGGAACATTTGAACAAAGCTCACACCCCTTTACAAGATGGTCAACATCGATGTTGTTTAAACATTCAAAACGACCAAAGCAGGCAGCTGAAGCGACATTGTCAACATGATGTACAAAACTCTAAAACATACACCTCCCACGTTTGTACCACAGCCTCAACTTTTTTCCCTAACATTCCCAGCCATAATTTCTGCCCAACATGTCAACAAAATACTTCTGGACACCTTGTGAATGTGCAGGGTGTGATGTCAATGCAGCAACCGATGAAAGCCACACAGACAATTCTCCCAGGGTTTATTGCTCCTGACCTACTTAACGAAGCCTCCAATCATTCCAGAAAAGTCGGACTAAAAAGTAACGGTTTGAATAACAAAAACAACGACAAAAAGTGACTCTTTTTTACGTTTATCAACCGATGCCTTACATTAACCCATTTTTCTGAATCATTATTAAATAGCATCACCACATATAAAACTGCAGATACACTAAGATACATCTCTTTCTAAAAACTTGGGGTGGGGGGGGCAGGGAATTGGTTTGTTTCTGTTGGATTTGCATCCAGTCACTAGATCATCGGGTTAGTGAGGTGTTAAAATGAACCTTCATGTTGCAGACCGGGAGCCACACTCAAACAAAAATCACATGATTTACTTTTATCTTCCTCATTCATGACCAGTTCCCTAACATTTCTCTGACTCCATAACTTCTTCTTCAAATCAGATTAGACTCTTGTGTTCAATATTTTGCTGCTCTGAAGTTTGAGATTTGTTCAGTCTGGGTTCAAGATTTGGTTACTCTCAGGATCAAGATTTGTTCAGTCTGGGTTCAAGATTTGGTTACTCTCGGGATCAAGATTTGTTCAGTCTGGGTTCAAGATTTTGTTTCTCTCGGGATCAAGATTTGTTCAGTCTGGGTTCAGGATTTGGTTACTCTCAGGATCAAGATTTGTTCAGTCTGGGTTCAAGATTTGGTTACTCTCAGGATCAAGATTTGTTCAGTCTGGGTTCAAGATTTGGTTACTCTCAGGATCAAGATTTGTTCAGTCTGGGTTCAAGATTTGGTTACTCTCAGGATCAGGATTTGTTCAGTCTGGGTTCAAGATTTGGTTACTCTCGGGATCAAGATTTGTTCAGTTTGGGTTCAAGATTTGGTTACTGACGGGATCAAGATTTGTTCACAGTTAGGTTCAGGATTATTTCTAATGTTCAAGACTTGTTCACGCTTTTGTTCACAATTTCTTCAGTCTAGAATTCAAGATTTGTCTACTCTGTGGTTGAAGATTTTCTCACTCTATGTTCCAGAATTTTATTGCTCTATTATTCAAGGTTTTGCCACTGTATGATTAAACATGTATTTAGTTTAGCGGACAAAATTTGTTGACCATTAAGTTCAAAAATTGTTTTCTTCAGAGTTCAAGATCTGTTCACTTCATAGCTTAAAACGTAATTACTGTGCGTTTCAAAATATGTTCACTACAAAGTTTAAAATCGCCTCACCAAAGATTTCAAGACTTGTTCACAAAAGAGCTCAAAACGCTTTTACTGTAGATTTGAGGATTTACTCCCCCATTTAGATCCAGATTTGTTCACTATAGAGTTCAAGATGTGTTCATTAAAGACTTGAAAATTTATTTACTATAGAATTCAAGATTTGTTCACTCTAGAGTTCAGGATTTGTTCACTAAAGAGTTCAAGCCTGCCTGTTTACTATAGAGTTGAAGACTTGTTTACTATAGAGTTCAAGATTTGTTCACTAAAGAGTTCCAGATTGGTTTCTCTAGAGTTAATTTGTTTACTACAGCGTTCAATGTGTTCACTATAGGATTCGATCTTTTCCACTATAGAGTTCAAAATTCACCATAGGTTCAACATTTGTTTACTGTGGAGTTACAAATGTGTTGACTATAGGGTTCAAGACTTATTTACTAAATGGTTCAATATTTGTTCACACTAGACTTTAGGACTTATTCACTATATGGTTCTATATTTTTTCATACTAAACTTCAAGACTTATTCACTACAGGGTTCAAAATTTATTCGTTAAATAGCTCAAGACTGTTCACTATATAATGAAATACTTGTTCATTATAGATTTTAAGATTCGTTCACTCTAGTATTCCAGATGTTGTCACTGTAGGATTTAAACTATATTTACTTAAGATTAAGAGTAAAATATTTATTCCCTACAGAATTCTAGATTTGTTCACGTGTGTCAGTCAATGAATTCACATATTTACAAAGATCACGTGTTCTTCATTAAATAAAACGTAAAATCTTGTGTTCAAACTGAGACTTACATTCCCGGATATAAATTAACACTGAAAATTAATATAAGGGGGAAAAAATGTAACAGACAATTTAGTTAATTGAAGTAAAGCACAGCACAGTAAAACACAGCACAGCAAAAAAAATCACAGCACAGCACACTACACAGTACAATACAATACAGTACAGTGAACTTAAGTATAGCAAAGTACAGTACAGTACAGTACAGTATACAGTAAAGTATAGTACAGTACAGTATCCTACAGTACAGTACAGTACAGTAAAGGACCCTTTTCGCTGTAATGGCGAAACTAGCATATAATTCCAGACTCATATTTTTTTTTACCAATCGACTCTCGGTGGTTGATGTGTTCAATATCCCTCCAGACGCCTTTACCTCCCAGCACGGTACCTGTTGCCTGTTTTGAGTTTTGTCGACCTGGGATCCAAGGTCAGTTTACTTTCCAAATCCTCCCAGTGCAGCTTTCCAAATTCCCTCCAGTGCGGATTTCCAAATTCCCCCTAGTGCGGATTTCCAAATTCCCCCCAGTGCGGCTTTCTAAATTCCTCCCAGTGCGGATTTCCAAATTCTCCCCAGTGCGGGTTTCTAAATTCCCCCCAGTGCGACTTTCTAAATTCCCCCCAGTGCGGATTTCCAAATTCCCCCCAGTGCGGCTTTCTAAATTCCCCCCAGTGCGGATTTCCAAATTTCACCCAGTGCGACTTTCTAAATTCCCCCCAGTGCGACTTTCTAAATTCCCCCCAGTGCGGATTGTAACCCAGGAGCTTCTGGTCGGCAGAAGAGTGTCTTTGCTTATGCGATTATGTAATGCGTAGATGTGGTGTAGAAGCTGAATGCTTTCTTTTTTGCTCCCAGGTCAATCCAGGTTTAAACGGCTACCAGGTAGTCCTGGGATGTAAAGGCGGCCGGTGGGATGTTAACCACATCACCCATCAGGTACCGATTGGAATGCGCCCGAAGAAGTGAAAATGGTACATTACTATAGATTTGATTATGCTCTTTTTTTTTTAGTTTTTGTTGTTTTTGTGTGTCAGATACAAATATAAGCTGAGTCAACAGCCAGCTAAGGTCAATTTTGAAGGAGAAAGGGGGGGTGGAGAATTAGACCCGATGTAGATTTGAAACCAGCACCTTTGGACCCTATGGTGGGCGTCTAGCCATTACACAGTTGTAGCTTCCAGGCTACATCATACAACATGGAAAACTATCATGTCCAGCTATTTTCTTTCATGCCAACGTGGCAACCTGAAAACTTCAACTATACCACAGTTGTGCCTGTTTCAACCGATATTTTACACTGCTGGCCAAAAAGTTAGTAACTAATGTTTCTTTTTTTTTTTTTTTTTTAATGTATGTTTCCATTCTATTACTAAGTATTGCATCAACTGTCTTTAGGGCACGCCTTGTAATCACTGTAGTTTACCTTCTCTACGTAAAGAATTATTTTAGCTCTTTGAATGGCATGAAGTATCCTTTTTTCAGTTCCCTGCCAATATAATACCAATAAATTACCAGAGAAAATCCTGTTTAACAAACAAATGGCACTTAAGACAGCAACAGTCTGGGGTTTCTTAGTTTATAATTTAATGATGCTTCAATAAAATTCAGTGATTGTATTTCGTGTTCCCTATGAAAATATACATTAAAATACTGCGCGATCTTAAACTTTTGGCCACCAAGATTATAATGTTTTTGAACTTCACATGCACGCTCTAATGTTAGTGGCTGTTGATGCACTTTTAACTCTGTTCTTTGATAATGTCACCTCTTCTGTATTGTTGTTGTAAATTACAGATTCATGTTTTAAACGCTGTGAGATAAATGATGTGTTTAAGGGACTGTGTGAGTAACAATCGAGCAGTGGCTGTTGTCTGTACTACACGCCTGGCAGTCTGATGGTTGGGGTTTGAAATCTGTATTGCTCCTGCCTTCCTTTCCTTCCCTAGCATCAGTCCTGGACTTTGACATAATCTAAGCTGCATCTTAGTGGGATCTCACAAATTCCTTTTTTTTTTTTTTTTTTTTGTTAAAGGTGCAGTTCTGTTGGAACAGACACAATCATTTTTTTTTTTTTTTGGCTTACAATTATTTGAAAAGCGTATATATTTTAAAATAAGCTGCTTAGCCTTTTACCGGCTGTAAACTCCGGCTGTAAACTCCGGCTGTAAACACCAGCTGTAAACTCCGACTGGGAGATTCGGTTGTTCGCCACTTCTGGATTTTTGTTTTGTTTCAGAACTTGAGTTTTACTATCACATCCATTTTACAGATCCGGGTTGGTTGTGTGTAGACTGTTGGTTGCTCGCCTCTCGGACAGATGCATTCGTACATCGAAGCAAACATTCTTAATTAGTTGCTCTTTAAATTATGCTTGTTGGCGAAATCAGTGACTCCATTCTTTGTTCCCCCCCCCCCCCCCCCCTTTTTCCTCTCTCCAATGCCCAAACAAAATAAGACCCCCAAAATTAGGCCCCCAAAATTAGGCCCCCAAAACTAGGCTCCCAAAACTAGGCCCCCAAAAATAAGGCCCCCAAATCGCAGATTGGGATACTGGCTGCTATGTATGAATTGTACCCAATGAGCATAAGAGAGTGTCCTGAAGGTGACACTTTAGACTGACATCAACATCATAAAGCCAAGAGTCACACCTACATGGGAAGACTGTCATGTTTCGCCATCTCACATGATCACTAGAATCATGGATCAGGTCAGTACTCTTGTCTCTCTCCGTCCATATATCTAAGTCATGCAGGTATGTAGCTATTTGCCTTCCCTTTGCTCTTTCTCCATCAACTCTACCAGTTGTTGCCAAGTCCTTGAGTCCATTCCTCCACTTAACATATCCTAAAAAATACAATTTTTGACTCTAATGCAGGGGTTCTCAACCTTCGAAATGCCGCGACCCTTTAATACAGTTCCTCCTATTGTGGTGATCCCCAAACATGAAATTATTTTCGTTGCTACTTCATAGCTTCAGTGAAATCGTGTTTTCCGATGGTCTTAGGCGACCTCTGTGAAAGGGTCGTTCGACCCCCCAAAAGGGTCGTGACCCACAGGTTGAGACCGCTGGTCTAATGTCTCTAATCAATGTATGATTTATGATCTCGATGATGGCTGCGTCGTTTGTTTTCCCATAATTCAATGATACTGTCTGGATTCCTGTCAAAGACCACAGCTACTCAAGGAAAATATAAACGCTAGGAAATATTTGTCAGAATGACAATTTCACTTGAATGTTTGGCCAAGACTATGTTTCTGTTTTATTTTCTGACGGTATGCAACGGTGCGTAGCACAGGCACCTTTGTTTAGCATCATTTGTTTTCAGCGCTACTGTAATTCACACTTTCTGGTGGTTACTTGCACCCTTTTAGACAGCTTGCGTAAGGGTGTCTTTGGGGCGGATTGGAGGGTGGTTGGGGGAGGGGAGGGGTGGTCAAGACAATATCACACCAGGTCTTTATCTACAAGGAATGTCTTCAGCATGTGTATAGAGGACAAAGACGGTTATGAATTTGAATGCGAGGAGAAGAATTGTGTAGACGGCCACGCCTTGGTATAGTCTAGGCCCACGATGTAAACGGTTTTGAGAAGCTTTCACGTCAACAGCTGAGAAAATTTTCCCAACGTGTAAGGTTGTTTCTTTTTGTTTGTTTTAGTATCCAGAAGCCATGAGTTGTTAACCCTTAGGCTCGGTATTATGGATATCGCAACCTGTCGGTCTTGATTCCATTGTAAATACCGTCAATCTGGAAGAAAATGTGGCTTTCCTGCCTACCCCCGGGATTGAGCCCGGACCGCAAGGAGTACGTCACCCGGTCTCCGAGAAATCCGGTTTAGCCAATTCCGCTAGAGAGCCGGGCCAACGTGTAAGGTAGATCTGCAACCACGAGAAGGGGAAAAACTGGAGTTAAATGTGAACCTATAACATTCCTTTGTTGTGTAACGTGCACATAATATTTCCCAGGTATTAATTTAATAACCATATTTCCTTATTAAATAATATTTGTATATTATGTCTGTTATTTTATACCTGCAGACAGCAGCTTCGTCTGTTAGGTAATGTATAAAACGTAACATTTTGTTTGGTCAGTTAGTTTATTATAAAATGTTTCTGTTTGTAATTTGAACATTTTTATGTTGTGTAACATGAACATTAACTCTGTTATATAATGCGTGTGTTATTTCTTGACAGATTGCTTGGCTAGTTGGTTGGCTTTTTGGTTGGTTGGTTGGTTGGTTGATGTTTCAACCCCCACCCCCTGTTTATTAGTTTGTAAATGTGTTGATTGGATTGGTAGATAATTATTGATTGGTTGGTTAATTAGTTTGTCGGCTGGCTAGTTGGAAAGTTCTTTTTATTCTTTACTTCCATCATTGAACTCAGCGAGGTGTTGGGAAAGGGGGGGGGGGGTGTAAGGATCGTTTGTGCGCTTTTTTTTTAAATGCATTGTACAAGTTGATATTCATTTATGTTCGGTTGCTCCTGGTGGTGTTGCACCATATCTTGAGTGGCTTCCCCTTGCTCTGTGTGTACATTATATTTCTTCAGTGTGGCTCTCTGTGTGAGTTGGTACCACCAGGGCATTCTCGTCAGGTGGCCACAAATCATCGCATTTGTTTTTCTTAACTGAATTATATGACTGTTTTCAGTCCTAGTATTCTTTTAATTTCTTCAGTATTGATTGTATCTCTTCTCGTCACAGCGGCAGTGCACCTAAGGCATCTCATTTCTATTGTTACGATCTTCCGCTCGTTAGTTGTAGAGAACGTCCATGTTTGGCACTGTTAGCACTAGTTGGAGAGTAAGTTGGTTGTTTAGTTGGTTGGTTCATTGTTTGGTGGCTGATTTACTGTCTGATTAATTTCAGTTGGTTGGTTCATTGTTTGGTGGCTGATTTACTGTCTGATTAATTTCAGTTGGTTGGATAATATATTGGTTGATTACCTTATTGTTTGGTTTGTTAGTTCGTTGTTTTTGGTTGATTTTTTTCGTTCTTTGATTTATTAGTTGTTGTTGTTTTTTTTTTTTGTTTTTTTGTTGATTGTTTGTTTGGTTATTTGATTATTGATTGATTGATTGTATGGTTCTTTTGTTCGTTGTTTGACTACTGATTGATTGATTGATTGTATGATTTTTGTGGTTGGTTGTTTGACTATTGATTGATTGACTGTGTGGTTCTTTGGTTGGTTGTTTGACTACTGATTGATTGTATGGTTGGTTGTTTGACTATTGATTGATTGATTGTATGGTTCTTTCATTATTCGTTTGACTATTGATTGATTGATTGTATGGTTCTTTGGTTGCTTGTATGACTACTGATTGATTGATTGATTGTATGATTGTTTGACTATTGATTTATTAATTTTATTGTTCTTTGGTTAGTTGTTTGACTGTTGATTGATTGATTGTATGGTTCTTTGGTTGGTTGTTTGACTGTTGATTGATTGATTGTATGGTTCTTTGGTTGGTTGTTTGACTGTTGATTGATTGATTGTATGGTTCTTTGCTTGGTTGTTTGACTGTTGATTGATTGATTGTATCGTTCTTTATTTGGTTGTTTGACTACTGATTGATTTATTGATTGTATGGTTGGTTGGTTGGTTGTTTGACTATTGATTGATTGATTTTATGGTTCTTTGGTTGGTTGTTTGGCTACTGATTGATTGATTGATTGTATGGTTGTTTGGTTGGTTCTTTGACTATTGATTCTTTGATTGTATGGTTCTTTGGTTATTGGTTTACAATTGATTGATTGTATGGCTCTTTGGCTGGTTGTTTGACTGCTGATTGATTAATTGATTGTATGGTCCTTTGGTTGGTTGTTTGACTATTGATTGATTGATTGAATGGTTCGTTGGTTGGTTGATATAAATATATTTGACTACTGACTCTTGTGAACTGTGTTCCGATTTTGTTGTGTTGACTGCATTGTATGTCGTGTAAACAGCCACTCCTGCTTATGTTCTAGCTGTTTATTTGTGCTGCTGCTCATTACATATTAAGAACAGTTTGGAGGCAACTGAGATGTGGTTCTTGAGAAGAATGTTGTCAATACCTTGGACTGCCAGTATAACTAACAACAAGTGTCGGGAAATGGCTAAAGAATGTAAAACATTATATACAACAATGACAACGGGACAACGAGAGTTTTACGGTCATGTGATAAGAAAAAGAGCACTGGGAAATAATCTTTACGACTGGAAAGATCACTAGTAGAAGATGCAGAGGCAGACCAAATGAAATGATGATAGATGGCTTAAAACAGTGGCATGGAGGAATATTATCAGTGAAACTGAACCAAGACACACAAGCGTGAGATCTGTGGGGATGCGTGAACGCCTACGCCAGCTGGCAAGACACTAAATGGTGATGCTGCCCATTATCTCCTATGAGAGGCGCTAATAAAAAGAAAAGCTGGAGGAATGAGTGGGTGAGTGAGTTCAACCACCCCCCCCCCCTTTCCCCCATGACCGCACAACGAGCGACCAACACCCGGTGACACAAAGTGCCACCATTCGGATGTTGATCACCAGGTCACAGGTCCTAGAAACCCCGTTCAAATGTTATGTTATATCAGGGCCATGACAATAGACTGGTTGATTCTTTAAAATAAAAAAAAATTTCATCCCATGTCGAGAGAGCGTTTAGTAATGTTAAACGTAGGGGAGGTGCCCTGAACTCCCTTATATCTTTGTCTAAGTGAAAGGACACAAGAGGTCATCTCAGTGTTTAAATGCGTTATTTTAAAAACTCAGGATATCAAACGCAGATATCTTTATAAAACAAAAAGATAGTATAAGTGAAATGAACTTTACAGAAATTATCGCATCCCTCCCCCAAGTATTTCAAAATCTGACTTGTCAATTTAGTATCAACATCAATCAGGTGCACTGGTAGGGAGAAGTACAATCCTCGTAAAAATTTCTGGTATTTTCAAAGTACCTGCCCCCCTCCCCCCACACCTCCCCAACCCAAACTACCCCCCCCCCCCCCCCCCACCCCCCAAGCCTTTTCCCACCCCTAAAGCGCTGGGACCCGTTACAACAATTATAACTAATCGGGAGTCAAAAATGCATACGTTTCCATTGAAAGAGAAATTCCCTTAGGAATTAATTGTTTTTTTTTTTTTTTTTTATAAATGGGAATTAATACATGTTTTCTGTGTTCACAACATACAAAGCTACCTCCCTTAGTTTAGACATACAGTGTGTGTAGAATGAAATTTTCAAAATCTTTATCAAAAACCTAAATAAACGCAAAAGAATTACAAAAATATTACGCGATACTAAACATAATTAGATTAATGAAATATCAACAAACTTGCAATTAAAAAAAAAAAAAAAAACTATGGACGGCTATAAAGAAAAAATAACTTAAACTCGTCTATATTAATTCAGAGACAAGCGAGTTCTTTAAATCCGTCGGTTCCAATGAGCGTACCATTTATGATTTGATTTGATTCAAGAACCGACACCACAGCACTCGGGGCATTCCCATAAGCGCTCCGTCCCCATCTTCAGCAGCCAGCAAAGAGTTCCGATGCTAATGGTGTCAGTAGTATTCTGATTAAACGTCCGTCTTGTCTTTCCTCTAAGCCTCGAGCATCTGCCAAAACCTCTCGTCACGCTCCTTGCATCAATCTCACCAGACTGTGGTGATCCATCTGCTCCTCCGAACTGTACACGCTCTCCCACAAGGCACTAACCACGTCTGCCTTATCATGTATCAGTATTCCACTAAGTTGTGCAGAGCCACCCAGTCTGTCCGCCTGTTCATTTCCCAACACACCGGTGAGCCCCGGTGAAAAAATCCAGACAATACTCCTCACCCGTGTCCTCCCAGCGAAGCATGCCACTCTTCACTAATCATACCTGTTGTGATCTTCCTCAGCATGCTTTCTGAGTCAGTTACAATCACGTGTGTGTGTGTGTGTGTCGTGTTCTCTAGCCAGCAGAAAGCTGCAGTGACCGCCTCCACCTCCATTCTTAAGCTAGATGTTGTGGTATTATATGCTAGGCTCTCCTGCACCAAACATCAACCATTAACTTTTGATAAGAAGCCCTAAGCACTTCTTTTGCCTCTTGACACTGAACCGTTTGTGTAAATGATAAAATCCTCTGAGCGAGCATTATCTTGAATTAATTGCTGAATTTCCACCTCCGTGGCACCTGCTGGCCAGTCTCTGCATTCCTGGCTCAGTGTGATTATGACTCTACATAAGTCTGACTGTTCGGGTGGCACTTTGACCCACTACTCTCCTCGATTAATGTTCTCAAGGACTCAAACCTGTCTGATTGTGTCTTCTGCCTGAGCCATCCATGACTTCCCTCTTATCAGCCACTGACCCTTAATTACACCCAGAGCTTCATGCAAAGGGTGGTCTGTGTCTGCAGCTACCCTGAGATATGACTTCGCCTACCGCACCTTGTGCCTACCTGCAACCGTCGTTAAACCAAGGACGTATCGCGTAACACACCACTGGGTTGTCTCTTGTGCAACCCAAAATGACCCGCATGGCCGCGTTCTGTATGCGCTCTAGTTTGTCCATCTGACTCTTTGAGACGGTAAGCAGTCCCAGGCCATAACCAGCCACTGACAGGATCAGGTGCTGATATAGTGTGAAAGAATCATGTTGTTCTCTTTACCCTTTTGTTTTCCTTCTTGACAATCTGCTGTTAATATTCCTGTGGCTAAAATAGTTAAATATGTCTTTGGATAAGTAGATTGTTAATTTTGTAAACTGTAGATGGTTTTACTGCGGCAGACTCCCAATGTTGCAAACTCACAACTATAAAGTGAAGAATGCACACTCACAAAGAGGTTGAATAAACAGAGGTGATGACGACTGGGGAGTCAGATTTTTTTAATATGCTCTGACAATATGAAACATAAAATAAAAGAATACATAACCGAATGGTTGGCATTCACAGTGATTAGTACCTCTAACATAAAAGTTGCTTAGAACTGACATAAAGTGGATGCAGGTTTTTATTTTTTTATTCTGTGACGGTACCCTAAGGTGCGCAGTACCGGAACCTGTCTCGTGCATCGTTGATTTTAGTGATACTTTAAAGCACTCTTTGTGGGATTACGGGTAATTTTTTTAGTCACTTTGTGCTGAGTACCAGTACCTATTTTAGACAATTGGTGGTGAGTACCGGTATATCTTATTCTAAACACAAGCAACTCATCGGTTGATATATTTTAGTCCAGGAAGCATTAAATAGACAGGAATGTCCCATATCGTCATTATTCCCCCCCCCCCCCACCCCGCCTTCTTCCCCGATTCTAGACGGCAGGTTACTTCGTACATCCTAGGGCTGTCCTGATATAACTGTGTTATAGTGCTTAAAGGGGTCTCTTGGATTTGCTCCGGTTTCATTCTCATCCTTAGGGTGTTTACCATACCTACACCGATCCTGGAGGGAGACAATGCCGATCGACATCCGCCACACATCTCAAAATGATACTAGCTTATATTAGGCATGTACCATTTTAACTTTCTTAAACCAGCAACTGGTAACCGCGTGATGTTGATCACAACACCGGTAAATTGCTCTCTGGTCTATAAAATATAGATCTAGCACAAAATATACCTAATACCCATAACAGCGTGGGAAAGGGTAGTTTACCAACAGTCCGTAATGTGTTTACTCCTATCACTATAAACATATGTAAGCAAATATGTGGCCTCAGGCCCAATATTGAGACGTTGTTTACCGTAAACAATAAATATGTAAGAGAAATTATTAGCTTCCCAGACTATAGAATGTAATTTTGCTGTCGAGAGGCAAAGAAGCAGTAACCCATTGCGATAGAGAATGTGACTCTTAAGACCAGATCTCGGGATAAGCCTCTTCATGGCAAAAGACCAGCGCATTACCGAAGAGACCATGGTCTTCTAATACAGCTCGGTCACTTGGTCGACCTTGTTTACTCCATAGGAAAGGCAACACCAATACATATCGGCTGCTGACGGCAGCTCTACCTGTCTCTGAATCCCAGGCGTGTAAAATGGTCTACTGTCTCCATCTCTTTACTATCAATGTAGACTGCAGGTCTACCATTAGCACTTCACGTCATAATCTTTGCTTTTTTATGGGTCGATTGTTATTCCAAATTCACCACTTTCATAAGCAAATACGGATAGTAAACATTGCAGCTTCTCTCTTAGTGGTTGGTAATTGCAGCTCTGCAAAACCCCAATTCTCTGTTAAGTACTTTTCTTATCCCTGTTTTAGCTTTCTTCTTCTTCTTCTTTGCGTTCACCAGCTGTAAACTCTGGCGGAAAGTTCTGGTTGTTCGTCCACTTCTGGACTGAAGTCCTGTTCAAAAACCTGAGTGTTGCGTGTGCATCCGTTTTACAGACCTGACTCATTTGTATGCAGACTGCTGGTTCCTTGCCTCTCAGGCAGATACACTCCGACTTCGAAGGAAGCTCCCAATTAGTCGACTCTTACGACATGCTTTTGGGTAGGCAGTGGGTCTAGTCTTGTTTTTCCTATAATAGGGCCCCGGAACCCACACGGGGAGTTTCGGCTTTCAGTTTACAAGCATTGGCTGCCACTGACCCTATTCTCACAGTAAAACTATACGGAGCTTGCGTATCCACACCCTTAACCTCCATCTCACCCCCCCCCCCCAAACATGTATGAGATCACAAGACTGTGTCCTAAACAACTGCAGAAGGTCTCTTAAAAAGTATTTCTTTATACATTTCATATTATTATGTTCGGTGACGAGATCATTAAAATTGCGGGCTTCCAATCCTTCTACAATAGACGGCACCTCGGACAGCTCATTCTTGTTCGTGACCACATACCGGTGTCTGAGGTGGACATGTCTAAGTGGAATAATGACGACTTACAAGTACACGCAGTCAGAGTGATGGGCCCGGCCCAGTTTGTGATTGTCAATATGTACGCCTGCAATGGAAAGGTGGATACAGCGAAATGGCAGAGTTTGCTCCAGAAGGAGGAAAAGAAAGTCCTTTACTGCGGAGATTTCAACGCCAGAGGACACCAGTGGGGCAATGTAATCACTAATAAACAGGGGGAAGACCTGGAGGATGCCCTAGTGTCTGCCAATCTAGTATGCTTGAACGACGGAAAGGTTACCCGAATGGCAACACGACAAGGGGATTCTGACAGCGTAATTGACCTGGCCCTAGTGTCTCCCTCCATTGCATCAGGATGCAGGTGGAGCACACTGGGATACCACGACAGTGATCACTTTCCTTGCGTCGTCCTGGTAGAGAAGAGCAACAACAAAGGTCATGTAATCAATGTGCCTGCTTTTATATATGACCGTACAGGGCAAGATGCCATTAGCAAAATCCGACGACGTAAAACAAGAGCAGATCGCAGACGGCGGGAGAGATGGGCCCAGCCACCATGGTGGAATGAAGTAGTCAACATGGCGTGGCTAGAAAAAGGAAAGCTGTCAAGGCATGGCAAAAGGCAAGGAAAATTGATCCGTCACTTTCTGAACGCCTGATCAGTCTGAAAGATGAGGTCAACAAGCAGACAGTGGCTTTCAAGTTAATTGCGAAGGAAGCTAAGACAGCGAAATGGAACGAATTCTGCAAGAGCGTTTGCTCCGAGGGATCTCTTGTGACATTCTGGCGCCTTCAACGGAGCATGCACGGCGCCGCACGACCAAGGGGTATCCCTGATTTTCAGGGTACAGACCTGATATGGCAGAGAACTGATGCTGATAAAGGAAAAACCCTTCTGGCGCGCTACTTGGAGCAAACTGACCAAAAAGACGAAGCTACAAGAATAGGGGTTAAGATGAAACTGTCGATGCTGTGCGAGAACACTGTGCTAGGCACTGATCTCACAATCACTGCAGATACCTTAAGAACTTGCCTCAAGAAATCGCGCAGCACTGCTCCAGGCCCTGACGGCATCCGATACAACGACATGCTGATGATGTCGAATGCTGATTTGAAAAGCGTGGCAAAGGAATTCAATATCAGCATCCAGAGTGGCCAGATACAAGAGGAATGGCTCCATAGTTATTTGTTCCCACTACCAAAGCCTAATAAAGACCACTCGAAGATCTGCGGCTACATAATCATCTCGATGCAGAATACTGTTGGCAAACTTTTGGAAAAAAATTGTCGCACAAAGATTGACCACCTACTTGGAACTACATGATAAGTTCCCACCAACACTTGGAGGGTACAGGTTAAATAAAGAGACATGGTTCAATGCTGCAGTTTTCGCCTACTATGTGTACGAGGGATTTCAGATTAAAGAAGAGACATGTGCGGCAGTGTTGGACTTAGAAGATGCCTACAATAAAGTATCATACGATTATTTAATGCAATTACTGCTTAAACTAGAAGTTAATCCTATTCTGATCCGCTGGATTGCTGCGGTCCTGTTCCAGAGAAAGATTGTACTAAGATGTGGTAGCTGGTCCTCAGAACCGCAAACGATATGTCCAGGCTTGCCACAGAGATCACCGCTATCACCAGTCTTATTCAACGTTTATACGGTGATGATCACTGAGCAGCAGTTGAATGGAAAGGGGAGGACTTTGTCATTTGCTGATGACATTTTGATTTATCGACGAGGGCGTGATAGACAGGAGATCGCCAGCACTATGCACAAAGAACTCGATCGAATTGCCGCCTGGTGTGATGGTTCCAATGCCTATGTCAATCCTTCGAAGACATCAGTGTCATGGTTCTCTTTGAACAATCACATTGTCAAGTCGGACTTACCAGAAGTGAAAATGCGTGATAATGTATTGATCAGAACCAACGTTATGACGTTTCTCGGGGTGAGGTTCGATCGCAGCTTGTCATTCAGTGAACACGTTGACCATGTGATAACAAAAGCACGCAAAGGTCTATCTGCAATGAGGATTATGGCTGCTTCCAACATTGAGCAAAGACTACTAATACTTCTATTCTACGGTCTGGTCCTTTCCCCCATTGAATACGCTCTGGCCATCCTCACTGTCAGTGCTACCCAGATTGAACGACTCGAAAAGGTGCAAAATGAAGCCATGCGCATTATTTTGGGATGTACAAGAGACACATCCTGTGGAGCAATGAGGTATCTACTTGACTTTCCAACAATGAACCAAAGGATCAGGATGTGGAGGGCTCGGGCATAACTCAAAATATGTGCTGATAAGAAACACCCACTGCATCAAGCGCTCTTTAGTGAAAAGGGCGACAGACTGAAGAGGGGGAAATCGTGGCTAGGTCGGGCAGAAGATGTTATTAGGCAAATATGCAGCCTAACCGACATCATACCTGGTGCAGAATGGATACCTGTGCCTCAGGCGTTTATTTGTACATTTTCCTGTATTGTCACACTCAACAGGCGATGTAGAGAAGAGAATCCTGTTGCTGTTAATGCAGAGGTCAACGCTCTCATCGGTGAAAATTCAGACGAAGCAGATGCAATAATCTATACAGACGAATCCGTTATACACCAAAGAAGAAGCGCATGGGCATTTACAGCACGCTCAGCGGGCAGAACAGTCAAAGAAGCCAACGGCGCCTTCTCCATGACAACCAGCAGCATGACGATGGAGGTGATGGCAGTGACACAAGCGCTTGCCTGGCTTGAAACACAAAAATACACCCGCGTGTGTATACTCAGTGATTCAATGAGTATGATCCGGAGGGTTCAGGGAGGTTCAGTGCGAAGACAATGGCTTGAATCATTACAGAAGTCCACTGTCCGTGGAGTCACCTTTATTTTTGTTCCGGGACACGCAGGCGTCAATGGAAATGAAAGAGCTGACAGGTTGGCTGGATCCGCTATCACTACCGACGGTCAGCCTATGGATCATGCTGATATTATCAATGCCCTCAGAGAAATGGGAAGGATAGACGACTTTGGTGGCAGTGAATCCACATCACTCGCCAGAATGGCAGACTTGGGAATTAAGATCGGTACAGCAAAAAACGAGACGCACACCAGCTACGCCAGAAGACTTGTTAATCAACATAGAACTGGTACTATTAGCCATCGGACGTTGGGGTTCATACTGAGGGGAGGATCTGAGCACCTATGGACATGTCCGGAGTGCAATGAGGATAACCCAACTAACTAACTAACTAACTAACTAACTAACTAACTAACTAACTAACTAACTAACTAACTAACTAACTAACTAACTAACCAACTAATATTATTATGTTTAAATTATTCTATCTTTGCCATTCAACGCATTACCACTGTGGGGATTCTTATTATTGTGCAGATAAACCAGGCTTAGGTCCCATTGAGCGGCCCACCCACCTCATGCTTCCTGTAGGGGACTGAGGACGCTCTTAATGTCTTATGTGTGTTGGCACTCCTGCACATAGGGTCACGGTTTGTATTTAGCATTGATATTCTGTGTTGTGAAAAGGATAACGAAATAAATGCCAACACATGATGAGGTGTTGTAAGGTTTTGGCAATTGTATAGCAGTTTAAGGGCGTGTGATAATTGCACAGCAAGTGGCTGACTCGCCACGGTGGCTGTTGCTTGTTGGCTCCGTGGACACCCTTAAACATTAGACTAGGTGCCTTGCCGACTGGCGTGGGCGATCATGACTCTCCACAATCTGCTATCTCTTGCAGCATGTATCAGTTTGTATGCTGACACACCACCATGCCATGCAACAAGACTGTCAAGAATCTTCTCTCGTTGTCTTCCTCTATCCCTCCTTCCACAGATCTTTCCACAACATGTCCTATTTCTTCATTTGTTCCAACAGATGGGTATACTACTGTAACCGGTCTATAATACTCCACATAAATATAGTATCACTACATTGACAGATACAAATTCGTGTTTTGCTGACTGTGCTTCGATGAAGAAGAAGCCGATGACGATGATGATGGTGGTGCCGATGATGATCTTTCCTTGTGTTCGCTCGTAAAAGGCGCAGGGTACATAGTCTTATGGTTTAATGCTAGGCTGTGATATCTGAGCCTTTCGACTCAAAGCATCGTCATCCTTCTTTTCTTCTTTGCGTTCACCAGCTGTAAACTCTGGCGAAAAGTTTTGGTTGTTCATCCACTTCTGGGCTGCAGTCCCGTTCCAGAACCTGAAAGTTGCGTGTGCATCTGTTTTACAGACCTGACTCTTTTGTATGCAGACTGCTGGTTCCTCGCCTCTCAGGCAGATGCACTCCGCCTTTGAAGAAAGCTCCCAATTAGTCGACTCCTACGACATGCTTTTGGGTAGGCAGTGGGTCCATTTTTGATTTCCCTAAAATAGGGCCCTGGAACCCACACGGGGAGCCTCGTCATCCAGTTGTGTGACTGTATAGCACATACGGCTCACAGTCTATTGCCCCATTCCATTCTATCATGTGCAGTCGGTTCATTATTATTACCCACCCTACCCCAAATGACGTCAAAGGACAGTCCAACATTTTAGAGGTTGGTAAGACTGGGTTTTCCGGCTTTCCGGTGCTTTTAACGACCCCAAAACATCTAGAACTGGCCCTAACCTCAATCCACCTACGTCCCACAAGAGAGTGTAGCCTAGGCCCACGAGTGCATGCAGCCTATCTACCACCTACTGATATATTAGACTGTCCCTTGACCTATGGATTTCCCCTGTTCGGGGTAAGATACTAACAAAGCACCGTGCAATCCTGTCGATAATCTGGCTTTAACGGAGTAACCCTTTTAGTCACAGTTCTTTGGAAGAATTCCTCAAAAATACACATATTTAACATATAATATGTTTGAGCAAAAAAATCCTGGGATTGAAAGAGTTAAGGAATAGTGAATCTATTCCCCGCACACCTATAATTGAGGGCCCCCACACCAGACGGGGCTAGATCAATCATGATGATGAAATCATATCTACAACTGTTAAAAAGGAATGTCCAGTAATCGAATACCCAGCGGAAACGGAAAGTGACGTCAGACACCATCACATCACAACATTGCCAGTGTAGACGGATACTAATACTAGATTTCTCAACTTTTCTATTTTTACAAGTGATATTTTACCCCTGTATGTTTTTACAGTAATGGGAAAGGACAAAAGAAGGTAAGAGAATTGCCATTTTCTAAAGTTAGTGCTGTAAATATGTTGATTTGGGGCTTTAATACTGATTTTCAAGAGGTGGTTGTGTTGTGACCCAAATTCGCCAGACCTTGGTCCGAGGTGAGGTGTTTTCGTTTATCTAAAGAAATGGGTGTGTGGTTTTCTTTAATTTCGTTTGTCATTCGTTTTCTGTTTTACACATCAGCTTGTTTAGAACTACAAAAGAATGAGTGAGATGAAGTTGAAGTAATAGCTCGGACTCATAAAGAATTTTTAAAATTACGGTAGTGATAAAAAGCCAGAGTGTATTCGTAGACTACCACTTTTAATGAGTGTACTGTACGGTACGGTCTCTGCTGGTATCAGTAAGCCGTAGTTGGTAGTTACATATATATTAAGTATAATTAAGTATTAAAAAGTTTGGAGTTACTATAGTACACTTTATTCCTTATGTAATTATGATTAGTGGGTATAATTAAAGCATCCACTTGCTGGGACATTGTTCGGATAGTAAACTCTCAAAGTTCTTATTGAATTGCATGCGTGAATTAAGTAATTACAGAAGTAACAGAACAGAATACACAAAACGTTCCGTAATTTAGTTGCTGAGTCAGCAGAAACGGGTTTATTCTAGTAACAACTATTTTGGCAGCAATCATAATTAGCCGAGGGACTTGTCTGAATACTAGCTAGCTATTTATTTGCGTTTGTTGTGTAACTTAAAACAGCACACATGATAATTATTATTAAAATTTTAGTAGTAGTATACTTATAGTAATTTCCACAACATAACTTGTTCAGCCTGAGAAGATATAAAGTATTCATTGAGTTTTCAGAGTGAAATTTTGCTATTTTATACACTTTAATAATTTGACCCTGATTTTTGTGCAATTTGTACCCTCCATAATTATTGGTGTGACCAAAAAAATAGGATAATTTTTGTTTAAAAAAAAAAAAAACACCTCCATGTAATTGCATTGGATTGCTGTACCAATATTTCTGTTTCCTATGAATCCATCTCAGTAACTGTATCACTAATGTTTGACCATGGTGGGTTCCATTTATAGATTGCAGTTTCCTCAGCCTCATGAACAATAAATGCAGACTATTTAAAAAATAATGGGAAACAGTGTGACGCCTTTCACATCACTATTTATTTTACTGATCAGGTCACTTAGTGAATAATGCCTTTTTGTTACGCAATTGAAATTCATTAACCAGAATTTGTCATTTATTTAAACTAACAACTTCAGTGTCATTTTGTATACATCATAAACAACTGTTCCTGTTCATTTCTTTTTGTACTGTCAAGGATGTTGATTATGTTATGTCCGTTTACAGTAAAGTCACAATATTTTACCATGAGGCCAACACATCCTATTTATTTAATTTTTATCAGTCATCTTTTGCAGCTTCACCATCACTTCCACTTTTGTGTTTTGCCCCAATCTGTCTCTTATTGTCTAAATGTATTTAAAGACTTTGCTAAATTTTTTATTTAGCTCTGCAGAAATGACATTTTAGTTTTATCAATAACAGGTTTTCTCAGTGTATGTGTGTGCTGTTTGGTAACTGTCTTTTCCTCTCCTCCTCATTCATTGCAGTTTTTACTTCCCTCTCTGGGTATAGCATGAGTATACCCTACTGTTTAGTACTTTTCTGCACAGGACCTTGTTTTATTGAGGAAAGAAAGAGGAATATAGAATATCCTACATCAGTTCCCTCATGTTGTGGTGACCCCCAAACAATTATTTTCCTTTATAACTTCAGTGTATATGTGTTTCCTATGGTCTTAGGCGACCAATTTGAAAGGGTCATTTGACCAAAAAGAGTTGTGACCCGCAGGTTGAGAACCCTTGTCCTACATTTTAGTACTTTTCTGACAGTACCTTGTTTTATGGAGGAAGAAGATAGGAATATAGTATATCCTACATTTCAGTACTATTCTGCACATGCCTGTGTTGTATGGAGTGGGGAAATCTTGAAAGAAATAGGGGTAAAAGAAAATGATTGCAGACAGGTTAAGAGCTGAGCGTCTGAGTGGAGGCACATTAAATACATGTTTGTACTATTACACATTAAGTACTAATTAGGAGAGTTTTCTTTGGAGTCAAAGTGCATCCCTTTGAGAGGCGAGCAAGATGCACTCCAACTTGGAAGGAAACCCTCTCATTGTCAGCTGTTACGACATGCTTGACAGGGAGCAGTGCGTCTTTTCTTGTTTTCCCTATAAGGGTGCCCCACAACTCCCATGGGGAGCTGAGACCACGATATTGGCAGGCACTTGTTGGCTTAACAGTGTGTTTCTTCTTTTTCTTCCATATTTATACTTGAAAGAATGGTTAGCATGTTGTGTTGGGATTTACAGCTAGGCATGATGTCTGCACCTTTCAGCCAAACGTATCAAATTTCAGGAAGATTGGTTGCCTTTTACGGCACGCTTGTTAGAGGGTATCCACGTCTCTGGTGTTGCGAACACAGTTTATAACTCTGGGGGACAAGGTTCGATCCCAGCTGCTGAGGATCTGGCAGCAAACCACAGTGCATTGGTTTCAGTGGTGCTATCAAGAACTGACTGTTTAGGGGCAGTGACAAACTTCTTCTGCCTTTCTTACCCCCAGTGGAGCTTAGGCCCTCAACCAACTCCTGCCTAGTCGTTATATCCTTAGCTATCACATATGGCTTTCCCCATGTCCTACCCATCTTTTTAACTTTGCTCTCTAGCTTCCCTCTCCATGTGTTTTTTGGTCTTCCTATGCCACTATGGGTCCCAGTGCAAAGACATTCTAGTTATATTGTTCTGAGGTTTTCTTAACATGTGTTAGTGGCAAACTACCAAGCATAAAAATTGCCTAGAGAAACCATCTATAGACAGTGCCAGGGTTGGTTCTGCAGCATCTTATGTTTGTTTGTTTTAGTATCCAGAAGCCATGAGTTGTTAACCCTTATGCTCGGTATTATGGATATCGCCACCTTTCGGCCTTGATTCCGTTGTAAATACTGTATATCTGGGAGAAAATGTGGCTTTCCTGCCTACCCCCGGATTTGAACCGAGACCACAAGGAGTTCGTCACCCGGTCTCTCCGCAATTCGGTTTAGCCAACTACGCTATAGAGCCGGGCGCAGCATCTTATAAATGATACAAAGCTGACTTTATGCGTGTGTGTGTGTGTTAGAGGGAAGACCGTTTATTCTGTTTTTCCCTCCAGAAATTGAGCCCAAGAACAAACCCCTGGCAAAAGAGCATATTAAAAAATTTTCTGTTGTTTGAATATTGTGGTAATTAAACTTGACTTGTGCATTTGTTCTCTTGCATCATATTCCTGCATGTCCTTACATCTTGTATGTTTTCAAATGCAGCCCATGCTTTATTGCTGTTCTGATGATGAGGCCATGATAACAAACCGTTTTTTGTTGTTGACATAATCTCAGCTGCTTTCAATGCATCTTGCAAGCAAATAGTGGTTTGTTACTGTCGCTCACCAGCGAATACAGACCTGATTTGTTATTGCTGACACCTTTTATAAACAAGTCTTGCAAGTAAATGCAGGTTTCGTTAATACAGCGTTAATGGAACATATTTTGTTCAAGATAATTGCACATGTGTTGCATTATTGCTTCCATTTAATCATCCCTGTTGACTGTTTACTGTGTGTTAACTGCGTAAATCTTGTATTAGTAGTATACAGCTGGGATGGTTTATTTTCGTATTAAGTCATGTTTTAATTTTTCATTCATTTTATTCTCTGCCTGTCACCCAATAATAATAAATGATGAAGGAATTGAAAATTTCGCGAACCTTGAATATTTAGGCTCTATAATAAACAGCGGTGGAGACTGTCCAACAGAAGTCAGAAGTAAAATGGCTATGGAAATGCAAAAATTAAATACCAGCATGGAAATCAAGGTCCCAGTTTAGAGTGCATGCGTCTTTCCTGTTGCAACAGATGTGAGTCGTGGATTATTTCACAGTCATTAGGGAATTAAATAGGGGCTTTTGAGCAGAAATGCTATGGAAGGACCCAGATGAAGAGCAATACTAATATCCTGAAAGATCTGAACATCAAGCAAGATTGGCTAGTAAAAGGTAGGGCTGTACCGAATATTCGCTTCTGCATACACAGACTTAATACTGACAACATGGAACGATTGGTTTTGTTGAAAGCTAATGCAGTTTTCATGCATTAACTTAGCTGTCAGTGACAATTTCCAAGTTTAGTTACTTGTTATAATACTTAGGATTCTTTCATTCCTAGTTATTAGTTACCACAGACTGACTGAAGGATGCGAAACATAAAATGTTTTTAAATGTTTACTATTCTGTACGAATACTAACTAGACATGGAAAGAATATAAACTCCGGCCACATCAAAGTCGGTAATATGAAAATCAAACAAACGGAAACATATAAGTACTTGGGTGCAAACTTCAACTGCCCCATCATGCTGAGAGAAGAAATACAATCTAGAAATAAAGTATACTATGCCCTTCAAAATCTGTTAAGGCAAAGTGTCTGTCTCGCAACACCAAGATCAAAATATATAAAACGTTGATAAAACCAGTCGTTTTATATGGCTGTGAAACTTGAAGCAGAAATAAAAGAGATGAGGCCTTATTACAGGCTTTCAAAACAGTTTTACGACAAATCTTTGGAAAATGCTAACAGTGTGAAACGGAGAGTGAGAAGCAACAACGTAACACATAATCTATTTAAATTACCATTGATCACTGGCATCATGAGAGCTAACAGACTAAAATCGTTGGGGCATATTGAAAGAATGTCAGATGACAGAGAAGTAAAAACTGTCTACACCTGAGAGACGAATGGGTGTAGACCACGAGGCAGACAAAAAAGAATCCTGAGAGATAATGTCCAGTCAGACCTGCAAACAACTGGTGTCACAAATTGTGAAGAGAAGGCCAGCCAGAGAGATGAATGTAGATGAGTGATATTTGCAGCAGTAAACCTCAAGGGCTCAGAATGCTAAAGAAAAAGATGACAATCTATTCTGTGCTACTTTATGTGAAGTAAAGTTCAGCGTACATTTGACATTGTGAATGTTATTTTTTAAGATATATTTTATACACTATTCGTATTCGGCGGAATAGTTGGTCCCGTATACAAAATCACTATTCAGTACAGCCCTGGTTTAAATTACATCGAACGAACGGCCGAGCGGACCACGGTTTTGAAAGAGGTGGGAGTGGTGACCACTGGAAAGATCTGTGGAAGGAGGGATAGAGGAAGACAACGATATAAGATTCTTGACAGTCTTTTTGCATGTCATTGAGGTGTGTCAGCACACGAACTACTACATGCTGCACGAGATCACAGATTGTGGCGGGGCATAATCGCCCACGCCAGTCGGCAAGTCACCTGATAATGATGATATACTATTCGTATTCGGCCAAATAGTTGGTCGCACTATTCGTATTCGGCCGAATAGTGAAAATCACTATTCGGTACAGCCCTAGTAAAAGGTATCTTGTCTTGGAAAATTAAATATTTTGGCCATATCAATAACCACGGCTGAATGGGGGAATTTTTTTTAAACAAAATACATGATGCTAGGAAAGAGATTCAGGGCCATTCAGCACGTGATATAAATAACACTTTTGGTAGGAGTGCACAATCTGATGAGAGCTACGTTCTGCCTTGGACCTGCTACATGATTGATTTCTATTTCAGGGCATAGTGGTTAGTTTGCTTGACTGCCAAGACAGTGGTCTAAGTTCATTCCCCAGAAGTGGCAGGATGTTTTTCTAGCTAGTAAGATTTTTTTTAAACCTTGAGAGCAAGGAAAGGTTGAAGCAAGCAAGCAAGATGCAGATAGCAGTTCAAATGGAAGAATAACATCAAGAGATGGGGCAGTTTGAAAGAGTAAATATCCAGGGTGAAAAGTAGATCAATTGTAGTCACTCTTCATTGGGGAGACATAACCTGATTGATTGATTAAGACTTAGGTCTACCCAGCTTTCTAAACTTGTGTGCTAGATTCTACCCAGCTTTCTAAACTTGTGTGCTAGATTCTACCCAGCTTTCTAAACTTGTGTGCTAGATTCTACCCAGCTTTCTAAACTTGTGTGCTAGATTCTACCCAGCTTTCTAAACTTGTGTGCTAGATTCTACCCAGCTTTCTAAACTTGTGTGCTAGATTCTACCCAGCTTTCTAAACTTGTGTGCTAGATTCTACCCAGCTTTCTAAACTTGTGTGCTAGATTCTACCCAGCTTTCTAAACTTGTGTGCTAGATAATTTCTAGAATTGTCCTGGAAAGAGATGGGATGAGGAAGGGAGTTAGCCAACCCACTACCAATGTTATGGCATGTGATAGTCTAAACACTGTGCATCTTAGTGTCATTACCTGCTATGTGTACTAATTTTACCTTTGTCAATTCTTCGTCTTCTTCTCTGGGGTGTGTTTGTGAATTCTCAATCATCTCCTCCACCAGGGTGTGTATGTTTATTCTGTTTCGTGCTCTCCACAGAGTACATTCGTCTCTTTCATCTACCACTCTGTTGTATGTAAGTACACTAATTCTTTTTCATCTGCCACACTGGGCTATGTACAAACTTTCATTCCCTTTCAGACCAACTATTGCCATGCTTCTAAGTTCTCTCATAGTAAATCACCATGTTCGCCATCTTGGCTCAATGTCAGAAACACATGCGCACCTACAATGAAGAAGCAGTGTGTCCATTAGCTGCACGTTTTGTGTCCTATACCCAAGACCTTTCTGGATGGCATAGGCATCCGTGTATCGACAACTCTGTTAGTTCTTTGTTTCTGGCTCCAGTCTGTTGGAGATTTTCTTCCGTATCACACAACTTTATGCTATCCATCATTTCTCTATTCCTTTGCCATTTCCATTCTGATTGTTCTATTCTTTGCGACCATTTCCAGTGTCTCTTTTCTCTAAATAAGTCCTAAGGACACTTTCTCCTATAGAATACTCTACGCATTCACAATTTCAGCTCACAGTTATGAAAAAGTACAAAATAAATATCTATATTAAAGAAGCTGTTTGTGCATTAGCTGTATGTGTGTTGGCTAGCACCCAAGACTTCTCTTGGTGGCGCAGGCAACCATGTCTCTGCAAAACTCTCAGTACATAGTGTTCGGAATCTTTTCCGTTGACGTGTAGCATTATTTCTCTCAGCCTGCTTCTATTTTTTGTCACTGATCTTTCAGTCGTCATGATTCTTTCCACTGCCTCTTTTCGCACAATTAAACAAAGAATATGACTTTTCTGCACAAGTTTACTTTCTCAGTTCATTATGGAGTCACGCATTCATAGTGAAGAAGCCGTGTGTCCGTTAGCTGTTTATGCAGTGACTAACGCCCAAGAGCTGGTGTCATTAACCCTTACATCTGCTGATAGATGTGGCGGGCACTTGTTGACTTGACATGACCAGATACTTTAGTTCATTACACCAAATGAAATACCATAACGTGTTTGTTTTCACAGTCAAGTGTAACCGGTGCATGGGGTGTTTTCAGTGCATTGAGGTAGCTGGCTGTTGGTTTTGTTTGCTTTTGCTGTTCTGGTTGCATCATTGCAGTATACCTGTTGCACCATATCCCAGTGCAGGGAGTGGGTGAAGGTTGTTCAGCAGGTTCACATGTAGCTAGGGCAAACAAAAGTTGTGTAATACTGTTCATTATTGAGGGGAGTTCATCGTTTCTAAAAGTTACCTTAAAGTCAGAGTTGACAGGATCGACCTCATTGCACTCAGCTTTATGCCATATGGCCCGGGTTTTTCTCCGCACAGCGACTAGCTGCCTGCTGAGAGTGTCTCGCTTTGCACGAACTCCGTAACTCAAATGACTATCTCAAGGATCTCATTACAGACTGTACTCGTCAGTTGAAACCAATCCATGATCGCCAGAGCATGAGGCAAATGGATTGACCACTTTGCTGCAAAAAAAAAAAGTAAAAGAAAGGGTATGTTTCCTCACCCTGTCGCTTTTTTTGGGGGTATATTTTCTTCTACTACTTCACCTACTTTGTGTTCACCGGATGTAAACTCCGGCGAAAATGGTGTGGTTGTTCGTCACCCTCTAGGCTTTAGTCTTGTTCAAGAACCTGTATGTTCCGTGCACATTAATTTTACGAATCTTGCTTATTTGTATGCTGACGTTGCTTCTTTGCCACCTTAAATTTATTACATATGAGTATATGTGTGATATATATGAATAAGTGATTGTTTATATATGAGTGTGTTTGTGCATTAATAAGTATGTTGCAGTGTGTTTGTTTGGGAGTCCATGTTTGTATGTGTGTTATGTATATAGTGATAGATGTGTTCAAATATTTGTGTATAAATCTATGTGTGTGCTTGTGTAAGTTTAGGTGTTTGTGAATGTATGAGTGCGTGAGCGTAAGCATATTGAGTGTGTGTTTATGCATGCTTGGATATGTAAGAGTGTTTGTACATATTGTTATATTTGTGTCTGTATGAACGTGTGCGTATGCACGAGGGTGTGCTGGGGTATGTATATGTGAATTCATGAGTGTATGTAAATGTGCTAAATGTATGAACGTGTGTATGTGTCAGCATATACATGTATGTGCATGAGTGTGAGCACTCAGGCCACCGTCTTGGCAGACAAGCTAACCTATCGTTATGTTTTGTGACGTGTATGTGATATCTCCTTCTTCTTCTTGGCATTAATCGGTGAAAAGTTTTGTCTGTCGTCCATTGGGCTCGGATCTTCTTCCGGGGCTTAATTTTTGCTTGCGCAACTGTTTTACAGCTCTGGCTTATGTGTATGCAGATTGTTGGTTCATCATCTCTCAGGCAGATGCAGCTCAACTTCAAAGGAAGCGCCGAACTTATTTACGTTGACCAGACCCGTGTGAGGTGAAGGTAGATCTGAATCAGCACGAGTCCTGGTCTTGTTGCACCACCTTGCGTCGTTCTGCACCTCCGCGTCCCATATGTGTGCGATTGTATTCCCTCAGTGTAACCAGTTAAACAGTTACAGTTTTTGTAGGTGTCATTGCCATTCAGGAAGTCCAGTATGCTAGTTGACGTGCATGCATTTAAAAAAGAATCTTAGTTTATATCGAATTCCACTTTCAGTATCTCAATTATAATTGATAACTTTAAAAAAAAAGTTGTTGAGCCTGCGTACACAAATACAGCACATATTTCATAAGGGAATAACCTTTACACTTATTTCATGTGTACATACAAGTGTGTATGAAGAAAAGACAGAGACACCTAACCATGTAGGGCCCAGAGCCCCATATTTAGTGCGGGTACAGTTCGGCGGCAACAGTGTAGCCAGACTAGTTTGGCCAGCTATCACTTCTTTGAAGTTGCTCGGAGTATCTGGGATTTGCCCTGTTTGGCCATCCAGATTTATGAATTGGTAATTTCAGAGTGGTCAGATCTTCCGGTATTAAGTAACCCGGAGGGAAGAACGCGGAAGGAAGTTCGGCCATGGTGACGCTAAGGATATTGATGAGCCACGATCGGTTGTCACCTTTGCGACGAAGATCGTACCCAGCAAATCCTCAGCGCACACTGCCTCTGGCTTTTTATTGTAGTCTGCGTTTAAGGGTCCACTATCTGTCCTGACCCTGTCTAGCTGTTCACTTAGGGAGGGGGAAAGGCGGTGTCGTAGGAAAACGGGTGCGGGCCGTCCCAGATGTCACCACAGAGGGGGACATTATCAATATCAGTTAATACCAATTAATGCCGTCTTCTGATTCTTTGTTTCATTTACAAATTTCAGTTTCATATTGCTCCACAATAATAACGATCTAAGTGGGTCCCACAAGGAGAGTAGTGTAATTGTCACAATTTACATACGAGCCTACGTTTAGTCCTTGAATTATTATTGATAAGCTGCTAATTATTGTATCCGTAGATATGTAAACACCATCTTGGGATTGGTGTAAATATCACACTTACTGTGCCTTTACTATCCATATTCAGTGCAGGATCGCCGGAAACTTCCCAGTTGTGCTTTAATTTCTTCTTCTTTTGTAGTCTCGCTGAAACCCGCTTGTAGCCAAAGTATCGTTGTTTCTATATTTGTCCTGCGTTCTCATGTGACTTGGGTGATGGATTTGATCATCTGTTGCATGTTTCAGCTACACCATTTATCCAACTCTTTCTTAGTCTTCCCCTCGCCTTCCTCCCAGGTGTTTTGCTGTAAAAAGTCCCATAGGCAGTTTGATCTGGCTCATTCGCTAGATCGCTGAACCATTTTCTTCTTTGTCTGTCAATATAATCCAGACATGGTCTTATTCGAACTCTCTAATGCTGTGCAGGTATTCGTAACCCTGTCGCTTCTTGTGATGCTATTTTATGTTTCGGTGCCCTGTTCATTGTCCATGAGTGTCGTACGATCGCTGTAAAAGTCACAATTGCTGAGTTCTCATTAACCAAATGGATACAGCGTTTTGAAATCGCAAGGCACATCATACTTACTTGGCCCCCATTAACCACTGGTATTATGACTGCAGGATCGCAAGATACGTCGTACTTTTAAGTGCGCTGTCATTAACTTGTGGGATTCGGGGTTGCTACATCGCAAGCCACGTTATACTTACTGTGCCCTCATCAACCAGTGGGATATCGGATGGCAGTCACACATACTGTACCCTCGTTAACCAGCGGGATACGGGATCGCAGGATAAATGTCACACATACTGTGCCCTCATTAACCAGATGGAAACGGGATCGCAGTATAAACGTCACACATACTGTGCCCTCATTAACCAGCTAGACACTGGGTGGCAGTATAACCGTTACACATACTGTGGCCTCATTTCACAGTTGAAATCATTAAGGGCGCGTTTCAGTTAGGTTGTCCGCGAAAGATTATGCGCGATCTACCTATTATTCTGTATGTCTATCTGTCAGTCTCCACAAAGGGATTCAGTTTAAATATTTTGACTTCTGGGGACGCTGGCCGACTCTCTAAAGTATTTGTTGGTCTCCAATTTGTAATGAGTTCCAAGCCTGACGATGTTGAAATCGACCACGTTTGACACAAAGATGTGATGCTTCAGGAGAGTTTCAGATCTAACTTGCCGAGACCTCCCGGTGAAAAACGTTTAAGTCACATCGTAGAAACATCACTTTGTGTCAGATACTTGGAAAAGTAGAAGATCATATGGTAAGGGTATCTAGTTAGAATTAGGGTTGTATCGAATATTAGCCTTGTATTCGCGTCGGGGCCGAATAACGGACCTAACTATTCGGTATTCGGCCGAATACGAATAGTGGTTACCTTACACCAGTTTCTGCATACACTGTGATAGTTGCTGTTGCCTAAGTCGCTTTCATGCATTAACAAAGCTGTCAGTGACAATTTACAAGTTTAGTTACTTGTTATAATACCAAGAATACTTTCATTCCTAGGTATTAGTTACCACAGACTGACTGAAGGATGCAAAACATACAATATTTTTAAATGTTTACTATTCTGTACTACATTTTGTGAAGTAAAATTTCAGCGTACATTTGACATTATGAATGAATGTTTTTTTTTAAAGATTTATTTTATACACTATACACTTTTCGAAAATGGAAGAATGGGCCTCAGTTTGAATAGTTTGAAGACAGAAGTAATAGTGGTATCGAAGAAAAGAATTTTTCCTAAATGTGTAATAAAAAGTCAATGGTGTTATTTTGGGACAATAAAATAAATTTAAGTATCTGGGCACGTGGATAACATCAGATGCATTACTGAAAAAAGAAACAGAATCGGGCAGCCAAAAATTGCGTTTTATAAAATGAAGAACATCTTATGCAATATATCTTTGTCATTGGAGGTTAGAAAAATAATTTCTTGCTTGCTACATACATCCAATTTTAACATATGGCTGTGGGTCCTGGACAATCTGTAGGCAGGCAAAACAATTTCTTTAGGCCTCAGAGATGTGGTTTTACAGAACAATGCTTAAAATACATTGGACAGAGGGAAAAAAAGCAACCAAGAGGTTTTGAAAGAGGCGGGAACCAGAAGACAACCAATCATAGACATCAGAAGGAGACAGTCATCATTTTTCGGCCATGTTATGAGAAGATGGAACATGTGGTGACCACTGAAAAGATCTGTGAAAGGAGGGATAGAAGAAGACAACGAGAGACGATTGTTGACAGTCTTGTTGCATGGCATGGTGGTGTGTCGGCATACGAACTAATACATGCTGCAGGAGATCGGCGAGGTATACTCGCCCACGCCAGGCCCATAATATGATGATACACTATTCGTATTCGGCCGAATAGTTAGTCCCGCTATTCGTATTCGGTCGAATAGTGAAAATCACTATTCGGTACAGCCCTAGTTAGAATACAGCAACACCACTTATCATCACGAGCACTACACGCGTGAGCAAGAGAGAAAAGGGGGAGGGGTGTCTTAGAAGAGGCACGTTTACATTAAAGACAGTCTACATTGATATGGAATGTCACTAGACACACTGTCCATCAAGAGCTGAGTCACCAACTAGTCACCTTCTAACAACGCTTGTAGTAAAAAATGTAGATTTTGATAGGGGTTAGCGGGGTCTATATAGAAATAGGCTGCTTACATAAAGTACTAATTTCTCTCTTATTATTATTATTCTGTGCATGAGTGGCGCATCAGACGTACAGCATATGACTGGCACTGGTAGCTACTGGACACTGATATTAGTGTCGAGATGAGAATCTAAGCACCCATCGACGTGTCCAGAGTGCCATAAAGATAACATTATAATCTTATTCTTAAAACTCATGCCATTGCACGTTAAAAAAAATATCTCCTATATGGATCAGCACGATTTGTTTTGCAGGTGGCCTTTGATACCCCATGTCCTTATGATTCTGTAATCTACAGTTGCACAGATGCTGCTTTTGTCTTAACGCGGCGAATTTCTTTGATCTTCGACTAATTTTTTTGCATACCCCTGAAAAAAATAGAATATACAGTAATGTACACTTGTGTGGAGATGGTCTGGAAATCAGTTCATATGTGCAACGATGCGTGGTGATTATCTTGATAGCCTATCCCCCCATTCACTGAAAATCCTCAACTCACTGGAGACTGATGCTGGAGATGACCGCATGAGAGTAAAACGCCTATGACACGCGTGCAGTCTGATGTTTTGAAAATGTACGCTTACTCATTTAACTCAAGTTTGGTGCCTGCTGGTTGTTTGCTTTGAACCTGTGTCTGTTTTACCGTGTACTGTAAATATAGCACATTGAAAACTAGATGTTTAAATAGTCATTGAAACACATATTTTTACAAGGACCTGATTATTAACAGACTGCATGTCAAATTTTAACAGCTTATACGGGTAATGGGTTACATATTTGGATATAAAGCCCTTTCCTGGAAAAGAGCTGCGTAGAAAATCCAACAAGAGCATATGACTAGCACCAGAGTAACCGGTAACTTTAGTACACACGTTAAGCCGTTCCCTAAGAATAACTAAGCACATATTGACATGATCGGATTGCACCGTAGTCCCTTTTTGTAATAAAGTAAAAATTAAGGGTTTTCCTGAAGTAATCGTTTCCTTCTTCTCTTCTCGGTAAATTGTACTGTACCGATGAATACGTAGTTCCTAGTTCACGTCTTAATAGGAGCGGCAATACCGGTTGTGCGTGACCCGTTCTATCCCACAACCTGTTCATTTTAATATATACACATTACCCGTGTGGGTTCCAGTGGCCATTGAAAAAAAGACAGAAGGGGGCGGGGTCACTATTTCCTAACAAGCATGACGTAAAGGGCGATTACATAGTATGTTCCCTGAGATGTCAGAGTGCATCTGTATGATAGGCGGGGAAACAAACGGTCTGTAAACAAATAAAGCGGATTTGTTTTTAAAAAAGCGGATATGCGTGTTAAACTCTATTCCTGGAACAACACCAGCGCGGAAGTGGACTAACGGTCAGAACTTTCCGCCAGTGTTTACAGCTGGTGAACGCGAAGAAGAGTAATAAATATATGTTAACATGTCATCATTATTATATAGTGCCTTGCCTACTGGCGTGAGCGATGACGCTTTCCCTTAATTTCACACATTTATTTTATTGAGACCTCGCCACGCGTGATAGAATAAATATCCTCTGAATGTCTTCTTTTATCTTTTTTTTAAATACAATATTTTAGGTTTCGCAGCATCTTCCAGTTTTTTTTTTCTGTCGCCACAATATGGACAGAAATAATGACTCTGGTGTTTGCGATAAGCTGTTCCATACAATCAGTTAACGGGCTAGGAATAAATAGCTTTACACCGAAAAGCGCAAGATTTTCAACTCCGCTTTGATCAGACACAATATAAATACCATTTTCCAACCGTGTGACAGCAGAAGTTGATTACAAGACTGTGACTGCAACCACTTTACTCACAGTTACATTTTCCCAGAGGTATCCTTCTGTTATTACTGCATAATCCCATCCGGTTGTGAATAGGGAGCCTCGAGGCAAAGTGGTCAAGCCGTTTGCCACGCGCTGTGAAGGTCGTGGGTTCGTTTCACGGCGGCGCCGTTGAGTTCACGCGTGCAGTTTTCCACAATAATCTATTAGATCGTCACTGGAGCTACGGAGGTTGTGTTCTATGTCACGCAATTGACAGCTATCTGCTCTGCGGTGATAGATTGAGCCATATGGGATAAAACCCCGGTTCAATGAAGTCGATCTTGTCACCTTTAACTTAACCATATCCGGTTGTGAATCCTGGACATTTAGAAAGCAAGGCTGGAAATCCCTCGGGGCTTTGATGTTAAAGAAGAGGGCTGAAACTATCAGGACAGCTAGAGGATTCAGCTGAATGTGTTGAAAGATGCCAAAGCGCAAACAGCTTCTCGCCAACTTCATAAAGAGGCAGTTATTATTTTTATCCGCGAGAAGAGAACTGGGGCATGTGCAAATGGAGGACATAATAAAGAAGATAAAGAGATGTATTCTCTACAGGCTTTTTTGATATCCAGTGGAAGAGTGTCGGCACACGAATTGATTCGTCATCATCAAATGCCTTGCTAGCTGGCGTTAATGTATCTCCACAGGTCTCGGTCTTTGGTGTTCTGGATCAGGTCCGCTGATGATATTCTTCCATGCTACTAAGCCATCGTCCTCATTTCTCTTGGTCTATCTCTGCCTCTTCTACCCGTGATTTTTCCAGTCGTCACGGTGTTTTTTTCAGTGCAACTTTTCTGCTTACATGACCAAGGAACTTTGTCTCCTTCTCATTGTTGTATATATTGTGCTACTTTCATTGGCCAATTTCAGGCAATTATTGATTCATGCTCTTGAAAATACACTAAAACCTCGTTAAGTCGAATTCCAACGGACCGAACATCGAGTTCTTGTTAAAATGTGTGCTAACCGTGGGACTAATGACAATCATACATCCCTGCTGTGTTCATGTTAAAAGTGTGTTCTTTTTAAACGAGTTCGTGTTAACCAGGTGTAAATATGACTTACTTTGTTCTTCGTTGTTTTAAAAAAATGCGATTGGCACGTTGTGTTATGGTTTACAGCTAGGCTGCGACTTTTGTCCCAACACGTCCGATCGCACCGAAACCCTAATTAGTTGCATTTAGAATCGATAATGTGTTCCAAAAGTCGTAAACAACTTTAAAAATATGAAACTGAGTGACCGTTCATTAGAAATTGTTGAAATTTGTCATGCAACTTGTTCATAATCACATATTTAAAGGAAAAAAAATAATTATAGTCTAATCAAATATAGAGTTTTTATTTTGCCTTGTTTGCGGTATATTAAAAAAAAACAGACACCGATTTAAAGCATACAATTAGCATGTTTACGGTTAATGGAGTAAAGCGAACTTTGCAGAATGTTAAAATGCACGCGTTTTAGAGGTAATCCGGGCTAAAACTAATAAAGATATGGCAGTGCAATTTAAAGTGAACTTACCTCTGTTCATACGAAGTCGCGTGTCGTCATAACAAACCGCGAACCATAGAAGCTTTTGAAAGCAAACCTCAGAGCGGCCATTCAAGCAGTGACACCTGATGTACTGAGACGAACTTTCCACAACCTGGAACGCCTCGAACAATGCTGCCAGATTGCCAGTGGTGGCCATTTCCAGCCCCTGTTATGATGTCACCCGACTTTGCATTCACGGAGGTGAGTCCACTCTAAACTTTTGCTGCCGTATCTTTATAAAGTGTCCCAGTTATGAACGAATTAACGGGTTCCGTACCGAGTATAACACCTGATATAGTTATAAGTCAGTTAATATACGTTTCACAGTAAGGTGATCTCTGGGTATATTAACCGTCTGAAAATGAGGCACATTTCACTTTGAGTTATGAGTAAGATTATCTTCATAGCAGTCCGGATACATCCATATGCGCTCAGATTCCCCCTCTCAAAACATTCATCAGCTTCGCGCGGGTAATAGTGCCAGTCCTGTGTTGGTTAACAAGACTTCCTTTGCGTCCGGTGGGTCTTCTCATGCTTGGCTGTGCCGATCTTTACTCTCGATTCTCGCATTCTTAGCAGTGGACAGAACGTCCTATCTCTTTAAGGACAATGACAGTGTCTGCGTGTTCCATGGACCGGTCATTTTCAGTTAATGCGGCACCTGCCAGTCTATCAGCTCTTCCATTTCCAACAACGCCTGCATACCCTAGGACGAATATGAAAATGAAGGTAACTGGACACACAGGAGAGTTTTGCAGTGACTCAAACCACTGTCTGCGCAACCAGCCTGCCTCGACCTGCCGGATCATGCTCAAAGAATCACTCAACACATACACGCTGGAATAGTCCTGTGATTCTAGCCACGTGAAAGCTTGTGTTACCGCCATCCCCTCCATTGTCATGCTGCTGGCAGTCAGGGAGAAGGCACCGCTGGCTTCTTGAACTCTTCTGCCTGAAGAGCAAGCTGTAAATGCCCATTTACTCTTATGTCTTCGAATAACGGACCGGTCTGGGAAGATCACCACATCTGGCTCATCTGACTTGTCACAGATAAGCGCGCATACCTCGGCATTGACAGCAGCTGGGTTCTGCTCCCGACAGCTCCTATCGAGCGTCACGACACAGAAGTATTTAAGATTGGGCGCTTTAGACGCTTGTATCCATTTCTCACCTGGATGGATATCTGTAGGGTTGCAAACTTGCATGATGTCATCCTCCACCCTACACATCCATGGTCTGCTCCTTTTAAGAATATTGCCTTTTTTTTCTTTAAGAGCATGTATTGCAAAAAGTGTTTCAGATCTGAGCTTATCTTGAGGTATGCACGAGCCCTCCAGATCTTGATCCCGTAGTTCATGGTAAGGAAGTCAATAAGGTACCTCATTGCTACACAAGAGGTGTCTCCATTGCACCCCAGAATAATGCGCATTGCCTCGTTTTACATCTTCTCAAGTCTTTCAATCTGAGTATGCCCGACAGCGAGGCATTTCACTTTATAACATCGCAGTGAAGATTGATCTGTATTTTTTGTTTCTTTCTTACATTGGTCATTATTTAATAAATACATGCCCATGATGAGATCAAAGCATATACTGTAGTATTTTTTTTAAATTGCGGATACACAAATGGGCCTTTAAAAAATTTAACAGTTTTTGTTAATTACTTTATATTCACTTTTTTTAAGGGATACACATAATTTTTGTCCGACACAGAAGAAAGAAATTCGCCGTTAAAAAGGGAAGCAGCGCTCGTGCAACTGCAAATTATAAAACCGCGAGGGCATAGGAAATCTAAGATAACATGTGCAAATTCGTGTTGATCCATCCAGGAGTTTCTAAAATATGTGTAACATTTTGAGTGTACGACTTTTGGAATGCATTATAGTTGCTGTTTCATTGGTCGCGGATGGTCGTCTTTGATTTTTTTTTTTTTTTAAATTTGTCTGCCCTATATATTCTAGGAGAAAACAGGCTCTGTCATGTTATACTTTGTCTTCTGAAGAAAAAAAAACATACTTAAATTATCTGCTTTTTTTCTCACTTGTGTCCTACCAAACGCCATTTAATCTGCTGTCCCACGTGTCTCGTCAGTCTACTGACAAAACATCGACCTGTCTGCTTCGAAGATACTAAGCTAAGCGGTTGTGTGTATTTGTGTAGTATTGTTTGGTTTATGTATGTGCTGATGAAGGCTCCATAGCGCAACGTTCACGTTTCGTTTGTGTTTGTTATGTCATTAGGCTTGCTGGTATATTTTTCCTTCTTTTTTTTTTTAATACCATAGCGCCAGCACCTTTTTTCGCCTTGATTCACTTAAATGTGTTTGCTGCTCTTCCAAACTGTGTATCAATTAGTTATCCTATTCTGCGAAGACATCAGTTACTGAATGGCTGTGTTTTATCAGTAATTGTGTTTCCAGTGATTTATTTCTGTTACGTATGCTAACTTCGCTGTACTTTTACTCAAATACAATAACATCCTGGATTTTACAGTGTCGTTCAACAGGCTACAACACACACTGAAGGATCCGTGTATAAACGGGTGCATTTGTTTACTAACACGTGTCTTTGATAGTCTAATTTACTTTTCCACTTATGCTTTGGCCTCGGATATTTCTGTCTCAACAAGCGGATACGCCTTTTTTCTGCGAATACCCCACGATAAATCACCGGCACGGATTGTGGATGTTGTGTCTTTTCCAGCTGGTGTTGGAGATATCTTATGGCCCGGCTCAGTGTTAAATTGGTGCCTGGTAATGGTAGGTGGTCGTCCGTAAGTTTCTGAGCTGACACGGAAAGCAAAGAATAATTATGAGTTATGTAAATGGACTCGGCATGTATATCATAAGAGGTGGTTGAGCAGGGTTGGCATGAGACTGGCTTCTTCATTATAAAGAAAGTTTTAGCTGGAAATCCAGTGGATCGTGTATTAGTCTACGTAGTGTCTGGCACTGGTTGAGGGTCTGTGCTTCATTGGGAGTTCTAAGAAAGAATAAAATGGTTGGAGTGGAGGAATGAAACTGGTAACAGTTGTCATGTTTACGAAGTTTAAAGTCGCGACGACCTACTATATTTTACTGCACCGGTTTTATCGATTATTGCCCCCATCTCTCTCTCTCTCTCTCTCTCTCTCTCTCTCTCTCTCTCTCTCTCTCTCTCTCTCTCTCTCTCTCTCTCTCTCTCTCTCTCTCTCTCTCTCTCTCTCTCTCTGAACGATTAACTGCCTGTTGGGGAGATCGCATAAAGCGCCAACTTTATAGCTCCAGCGTTGATGCTTACGGGTTTTTGTGAAAACTGTTGCACCAGTGCATCGAGCGATGCATTTTGTAACATGTACCCACGATCTTCAGACTGACGGCTAACGGCTTAGCCACAGTTGCTATCCTGGTCCTGCTAGGCAATAGCTGTCATCGTGTATTGTGTTTGCTATTGTACTGCTTGAATCTTGCAAGTTTCCTCATAACTTGACAGTTTTAAACGGACAGGCAGGTAAACGGAAGAGACAAGCATACTTGTGTGGATTAATGGCACCCCACTCCAAGAGGTTGAGTCGTTCACCTATTTGGGCAGTAATGTAGATGAAGACGGGGGAACTGATAGAGATATTAAAATAAGAATACAAAAGGCAAGAGGACCTTTCATAGCACTAGGGAATTTGTGGAGGTCAAGAGACAATAAAAGAAAAATTCCTAATTCTAATGTCAAATCAGTGCTTTTGTATGGGGTCGAAACATGGAGAACAACTAAGGCAGTTACTAATAAATTACAGACATTCATTAACTGGTGCCTGCGCAGGATAGAGGAAATTAAATGGAATGATAGAATAACTAATGTAGAGAGAACTAAACAGGCTCCAGTGGACCAAGAGGTGAGGAAAAGACGCTGGCGTTGGATATGACACACAGTTAGAAAACAGAACAGCAAAACTAGAATGTCTGTACATTAGAACCCACAGGGGCATAGGAGTAAAGGAAGGCCAAAAAACACATGGAGAAGAGAGCTGGAGAATGAAGTTAGCAAGATGGGAAGGGACATGGGTAGAGCTCCATGTAATGGCGACGGAAAGAACGACTTGGCGTGAGTTGGTTGAGGGCCTATTCTCCATTTGGGTATAGAAAGGCAGAAGAGAGAAGACAGCGGAAAATCTAGTTCGCCTGTTACATCGTATTGTTAATGGGGCGGAAGGGTACTCAACGTAAACTTTACTCCAGCGGACAAAGCGTTCTTGAGTTCTAATATTTTTTTAGTTTTGGTGATTATGAGGACCATCATCATATCACTCCGGCATCTCCATGGGGTCCGATATCCTCTATATTCTGAGAAGAAAAGAGCAGATAGTCACCAAATAGGCACTAAGATGGGAAATACAAGGATTAAGGAGGCGATGACGCTCAAAAGAAACATTAAAGCTACTGTAAGCTATTGAGAGAAGTCATAGGTTCTGGAAAACGAAGGGATTGCGCAAGATAGAACGTAATGGGGGAATAGACTGCAAGCCATAGGCGAGCAATATTGTCACAACAGGGGAATGATGACGATGAACAGAGACACGCCTTTTCTGAGGTATCTGCATCTGAATATAAACCCATCGGAGTTAAAGAGTTAACACCCAACCTTTTAAAGGATTGACAATGAGCAGTAAGTAAAGGCGACGCAAACAAGCACACAAATACTCTGCTTCACAGTTGTTGTGACCTGATGTGTGTGAAGCCCTAACGGTCTTAAACCCAACAGGCTAAGATACACGGACGGCCGACAAACGCCTGTCGGCTATGAGCAAACCGTTTATGTGAACAGTAAACACATCGGTCATTCCCCGATGCTTAGGTCGAGGAGGAGGAAGGAGGCGGGTAAGTGCACGAGACTGGAAACGCCTGCTGGGGCGGTCTGTTTACGCTTACATTCCTCCTGATCGCCCTGCTAGATAAGAAAGGCATCCATTTACTGTTAACTGGACCCAGCCTGAAAACGCAGTTCTAGATCTCTCAATGTTTTGGTTGTGTTAATATGAAAGGCGTAATCATTCTGGCTTGCCGCACTAACTGACCATCCTGTTTGTAGCCTTCCTTCCTTGCCTTTGCGAAAAATCGTCACATTTTAACAAGCATTGTCGAAGGGGGAGCTTTTGGTTATAATTGTGATGAGGTTAAATAATGACTTAACATCGCTGGCCACCTAGTAGCCCTAAAAAGGACTCTTTGCAGTGTTAATGCGATCAAAGGAGATAGACGCAAATACTGCCCTTGTCGTCCACTATCCAGCCAGTGTGCGACCCAGTCGTCGATGGCGTTTATAACAGGTTCAGTTCTTAGTAACGACAGCATTGTTTGCTCGGCGGCTATGGCTGGTAAAAGTTAGTTACGTATTCTTTACTGGACGATGCGGAACCAACCCTAGCGCCGTTTAGTTTTACTAAACATGATTGCATTCAGCCATTTGCCGGTCAACTCTCGATACCATTGCACTGTGGGCTGCTGCTGGATTCTCTTCAGCTGGAATCGAACCGGAAATTACAAAGCGCGTTTGCAATGTAAGGGGGATAATCACCATGTCGCTACCATGTGAGGAAATTCTCTTATAGTTTTTTTTTTTAGACAGATTTTTTTAGGAAAAAAATACACACACACACACACACACACACACACACACATATATATATATATATATACACACATATATATATAATATATATATATATATATATATATATATATATATATATATATATATATATATATATTGCCTTTGGATACATTATCATTTCAAATACTATTGTTAAACACCTAAACAAGGTTACAAATAGAAATCGTCCTTTAAAACGTCTGTGGGTGTAAAGTTGCATGCCGGTGTTGCCCTTGCACTCTGATTGTATAATCCTGTAAGGGAAGAGACAGCACATACCTTGGTTTCTACAGTGGTGTCCACAGAACCGACCAACCGGATGCAGTAATAAACTACTAAACATAAAATCGCCTTCTGATATAACAAAAATGATGGGGGTTGATTCTGCAACGTCCAGTGGTTAAGTACCATTCCACCAACTACATCAATGTCTAAGGTTTATGGTTGTTTGAGGCCATCCTTTTTAGGTCTAGCACTAGTTAAGCCTACTAAGAACACCAATTGAAACAAGCGAAGGATTTTACCTATCTGGGAAGTATTTTTTTTTTTTTTTTAAGAAGACGGAAGAATTATTAAAGAAATACAGCAAACATGCAATAAAGTCAGTCAAGTTTTAGACCAAATGACGCCAGTTTTGAAATGCAAGCATATGAATATTAACAATAAAAGAACACCATTCAACACGAAATTCTTCGGAAGACAGAAGGAAAATAGCCACAACAGAAATAAAATGTTTATTTACTGTGCTTGATGTAACGAGAAAAGATCAAATTAGAAACGATATCAGGAGTAGAGTACTTAGGAGTAGAGTACTCAGTACGCAAAACCAGTACTGAACTTTATAGATAGAAAACAGATCAAATGGTTTAGGTCATGTAACAAGATTGACATCAAACAGGGCACCAAAGAGACCAATGCTATACAGATACAGCGGTAACAGAACCAGAGGTCGACCACGCAGACCATGGATCGCAGAAATATCAGAGACAATAAAAGGTACTGTATACGAAGCCAACAGAAGGGTCCGTTCTAGGATCTCTTCCTGCCCTGGCGCCGCGAGGCATTCGAGGAGTAGAGAGAAGAAGAAGAGACGACAGTTGATGACAATAGCAGTCACTACAGTCTATCAGGTGCAAACTGATTACTCGCTCTAGTCAACAACCGAAATACACCAGAAATGAAAGTAGCTGATCAGAAGGGTCCGTTCCAGGATCTCTTCCTGCCCTGGCGCCGCGAGGCATTCGAGGAGTAGAGAGAAGAAGAAGAGACGACAGTTGATGACAATAGCAGTCACGACAGTCTATCAGGTGCAAACTGATTACTGCACAAGGCACGCCCCTAGTTCTTTGGCAAGCCGCCACTCGCTCTAGTCAACAACCGAAATACACCATAAATGAAAGTAGCTGATCTTAACTAATTTTGGCGTGCTGAAAATGAAAATGAAACTTAAAAAAAATGTTGATTGGTTCTAGTTTTTGAGTTTTACGCTACTAGTTTACTTAATTAGCTTCAAATTCAATAACTTCAATAACGCAGCTTTTGTACCCGGTTGCATAATTTTTTTCTAATGACCATTAAAACTGTAACCAGAAGTTGATTATGCAGTCCTACCTATGATTACATCACCTTTGTGTATAACTATCTTATATCTAACAAAATTGTGCCATTATTAGCTAGTGTCTTTGCCTCTATTAATACTTTTATAGTTAGAAATGCCTAGGGCATGTGTGAATAGCGCTAAGTCCTGTTATGTAAGTGGTGAGGTGGCAAATGAGCATACATTATTTATATTACTTTAATGGAAATTCGTCATTTAAAAAAAAATAATTAGAGCCAGTTGGTAAATATTTCATTATGGTATTTGAAATCAGCATGTCAAAGTCAGTCAGTAATAATGTATTTAAATTCTGGTACAGAGCAAAACACATTTGAAAATTTGACCAGTGTTATCTGTTATATGTAGTTTAGAACAGACATCTCTGGGAGAACAGGCAGTAAGCATTTTCCTATGAAATTCACAGCTTACAGTGTCGCATCAAGCACTCAACTCAAGTAACTGGCAGACGAAACCGGACTCAGTCTTCCTCAGACTGATAAATTTACAGTTTGAAGACGGCAGCCAATCTAATTTGGGAGAAAGGTGATCATTAGGTATAGTTTCGCAACTTCGCAGCCTTTTAGACAAATTCGGATGCTAATCGTGGTGTAATTTTACTTTTTTCCTTTGCAGCTTTGTGGTTTAAAATAGTCGTGATCCTAGAGTACTAGTGCTCTCGATATCCACTGGGACGGACGGTCTATTGTAAACCGTGGTACGAGAGTCGCACTGTGGTAGAGATTTAGGCTTTCTTTCTTCTTTTGTCAAAATCTGCTTGTGCCGCTAGGCGTCGCAGTCTATCAGATGATTGGCAACCGAGCAGGGCGCGCTCAGTCGCTTCATATGCCGTGATGTTATGAAGTCTCAAGTTGTCCGTGACTCCTTCAATCCATATTCTTCTTGGTCTTTCCCTACCTCTTGGTGTTTCGATTTTCATGTTGTATGCTCTTGATGCTGGCATCGTTGGTTCCATTCTCATTAGGTGACCAAACCATTTCATTCTTTGCTTCTCAATAAATTTAACGATGGGTATGGTTCCAATAGTTCTTGTAATCACATCGTTTCTCACTCAATCTCTTCTGGTTTTATTCGCAGCCATTCTCAAACATCTCATTTCACAGGTGGTTAGTCTTCTCTCATGTTCTTTTGTTAATGTCCAAGTCTGACATTAATAACCTAACCACGTAAAATTCCTAAATAGTATTTCACATCTTTTTAAACTGTAATTTCGCTGTGTAACTCCTGGTTTGAGAACTGTTGGCAATCACTGACAGATTCTCTCCCCAAGACTCGCTTCATCGCCTCTCTAGAGGGGGGCAGCGTATTATATTCAGACTAAGAACAGGGCACAACAGACTTCGTCAACATATGTTCAAACTGTTCGGTGTAGGAAATACGGAGACGTGTCCCTGCAGCGTGGCACCCGAAAATGCTGTGCATGTGCTCCAACACTGTCAACTGTATGCTGACAACAGAGACGCAATCTGGCCTGTTCCAGCCACAATGAAGACAAAACTGTATGGAACACGAGAGGATATGGACTGCACGATAGCATTCATAAAGACAACCGCCTCCTGATATAAGTTTTCCGACAGGAGGATCGAAGAAGAAGAAGACTGAACCCATCGATGGTATCACCCACCGAGTGTCAAAAAAAAGGTTCGTTCGTTTTAAGAAGAAAAAAGATTCACCACATTCAACCTGTTGAGAACAGACATTTTTATAATTGTAGTCAAGCTTGCTTTATGTCAGATTTAATGGCTCAGATTGATTCTGTTGTACCAGACGTTGGTAGTTTTGTGTCCCTAACTGGGTTTTTATATTGTCTAATCTTTACTTGTCGGCATGTGTGGATTAGATGCTAAGAACGCGATTCGTAATGCCGAAGTGCCAGGTTCGATCCCGCCTGCATGCGATTTTGCAGCAGAACGTCTTAGATGGATTTCGACACTGGTACTGAGAGCTGACCGTTCCATGAGCAGTGGCAAACCACTAAACATCTACAAATGCCGATGTTGATTCTGTGTGTGTGTGTAAAGGATACGCAACTAACTGTCTTTTTGTTTTATTCTTTACCTATCTGGGTTCATGTGTTTTTAAAAAAAAAGTATCATTGGCTTACCCTCCCCCCCCCCCCCCCAAGCATTTTCCGCTTGATACGCCTCTCGTTAAAAGAGCCCTTAAAAAGTAAGCGCATGTTCACAGAAATCGTCCATACGTGTCGCCAACATTTTAATATCTGAGATTAAACCGCCAGTGACAGGGACAAGCGGCTGCTTGAATTACTACCGGGGATTCATTGATCAATTAACATTCTTTGAGTACGTTGTGAGAAGGGATATGTCAGGGTCCTGTGTGGATGTGGGATGTTTGCAAATGATGATAAAAAATAGTGAACTTGTTACTGAACAAAGAATAAACAGAGGGGGAACCTTTGAGGCCGTTAAATATTATGAATTAATCAAGTAACAGAAAGTATTGTGAACGGCACTCATAGAAAGAAGTAGAAAGGTAGAAGAACACACTAGACAACATAAAAATCGAAAGCTATAGTTACCGTGCCGGGGAATTGAACCTGTCACCTCCAGACGGCGTCTGCGCCTCGCCATGAATACAAGTGCACTAAGATACATGGTCAACTAGGCACCCCCAAAAAAGGTGTCTCATTGGCCATGTCTATCGTACAGCTTGAAATCCACGACTATGGAATACGGACAGAATTCATTTCAACCCATTGAAATGGCACCATAGGTTACAGAAATTTATATTAACGAAGCAAATGTCGAATAACAATCACAGCAACCAATTCCCGGCACGGTAACTATAGCTTTCGATTTTTATGTTGTCTAGTGTGTTCTTCTACCTTTCTACTTCTTTCTATGAGTGCCGTTCACAATACTTTCTGTTACTTGATTAATTCATAATATTTAACGGCCTCAAATGGTTCCCCCTCTGTTTATTTATGGTAATTCACATGACTACGGTGAGCTTCCGGCGGCCATGAAATAGACACAATGTATCGGAAGAAACTATTCGCATTTCAGTTGAATTTATTCAGTTTTGTGCTTTATTTTATGTTGATGTAACTCTGTAGTAACGCACCTGATGAGATACAGTTACTGTTGTCTACATCATTTCTTGTTTCTGTGTTTGCTCAGCTAGGCCGCGAAACAATTTCCACCGTTTTTGTGGACCGCACGTGTAAAAAAGTTGAGGAACACTGATCTAGACTGCATTTTGGTTGCAAGAAAGCCACTGGTGTAGTTTTAAAAATAGTTTTAATAGAAGCGTAAGAAGGTGTCTTCTCTGATATGTCTTCAGTGCAACTGTGTGGGTTTGGGAATAGTGAATTGGTTTCACAATTACATTCTCGACTTATCTGTGTTCGACTCTTTTCGTGTCTTTCAGATGGTGTTACAAGAGTTGTACCTTGGAAAAAAATGTTATGTGGGTGCACTTCAGCCTGCTTCTATTATGGGGGGTGGTTGGAGGGGGGGGGGGGAGGGGCCAAAACCAAACAAAAAAACAATATCTTTGTAAAAACCATTTTTAGCGAGACAACTTACATCTGCCTCAGGGACACCGTTACCAATAATGATCAGAAATGGGTTCCGGCCCCCATTGTGACGAGGGGGTCTGGGGTGGAGTATAGACCCACTGCGGCAGTTCCCCGCTATGGCCCCCTCCCCCCTACACACACACGTATGATGTTGTAAGAGTCGACTAATTGGGGTGTTTTCTTCGAAGTAGAAGTGCATCTGTCTGAGAGGCGAGGAACCATCAGTATACATCAAAATAAGCCAGATCTGTAAATTGGAAGTGTACGCTAAGCTCATGTTCCAGATCTGTAAATTGAAAAGAATTGGACGAACAACCGGTGAACGCTAAGCGAAAGAGAAAGAACACGAAGAAATAAACTATCTTGTATTCCGAACTTCTCTCTGGCTGGCTGTACCCCGCCCTGTCTATAAATATTAACAGTGCAGCGGAGAAAGAAGTTTGAAACTCAGAATGGATCTCGAGCATGTATACCAGGCAACCGGTGTTATGTTCCAGGCGGAGAGAGTGTAACCCAGGGGATCTTGAAGTAATCCCTGACATTATGACACTCTCATTGTTTGGTGTTGTTGCCGCCTGAAATAAATGTCATTAGTGCCACATTTATTCATGTCGCGTCCCATTCTCTGTAAGCGGAGCTGCATGAATATAAGCCATATGTTTGTCTTGAGATAAATGCTTTCTTGTTAAGGGCACTTATATAGGTTTTTTTTTTCAGGAGAGAATACTAAACTTGCGTATACGTCGTTATTCCGCAGTGGAATTCAGGTTCCTTATAGTAGTTGTCTTGCGTGCGTGACCTCATTGCGTTGTAACCACTATTTTCTATTCTTTTCAAGTCGCTTTTACTCTCGTCTCCCCCCCCCCCCCCCTTTTCTTGCTTTGGCTAAAACAAAAATCGTCACTTTCGACTAGCATCCCCAAAGGGGCAGCTTTAGGTTATAATTGTGACTAGGTTATGTGCGCCATATAAATTGCCTTAGCCTTGCTCGCCACCAATTAGCTCTAAGAAGAACTCTTGCAGTGTTAATGCAGTCAGAGGGGACAGGCCCCAATTCTGCCCCGGCTCACGATAAAGTCATCTACCTGCCAGCCAACGGCCGACCTGGTGGTCGATGCTTTTACTGCCGGGGTCGGTTGTGTAATATACACTGCACTGAGGACCTATCGTGCTATGCCGTATATATGCCACACAGTACTGGTAGTCTGTTTCTCCCATTCAGGTCTATCCTCTGCATTTCTTGCGATATCATGGATGTAACCAAATTCAGCAACTTTGACCTCTCTCATCAACGTTCGTTTTAAGGTTTCTCTATGCCATCTTTCCCCCTCTAATCCAGCTGTTTCCAATGTTTGTTTTAGTATCCAGAAGCCATGAGTTGTTAACCCTTAGGCGCGGTATTATGGATATCGCAACCCTTCGGCCTTGATTCCATTGTGAATACCGTAAATCTGTGAGGAAATGTGGCTTTCCTGCCTACCCCAGGGATTGAACCCGGACCACAAGGAGTTCGTCACCCGTTCTCCGCGCAATCCGGTTTAGCCAACTACGCTAGAGAGCCGGACAGCTGTTTCCAATTTCAGTGTGCTTTTGGTAATTCTCTACTCACTTCTTCTCAGGATATGCCCAATCTAGCGCCAACTTATTTTTTTTTATCACTGTTGATACCAGTGGTTGCACCGATTTTTTTTTTTTTTTTTTTTGTGTATTCTTCAGCTTCCTTCAGTTTATCCCGTTTAACATTCATTAATTTCCTCAGGCATTTTTTTTTGTTTTTTGTTTTTTGTTATGCATCTAAACTATTAATTCTGTTTAATCAAAACAGAAGTTTCGGAAAGGTTACGATTAAAAAGAGAATTGTTGAAAGAAAAACCATTGTTAAAAACCACACTGGAGAAAGAGGTCGAGGGCAAGAAAGCAAAAGGTAGACAACGTTACAAGTGGAAGGACAACAGAATGAGATGGACGAACAGCAGTCTGACAGAGTATACAACCAAAACAAGAGACGGAGCATGTTGGAGATCCATTGCAGCCAGCCTTCAGTGTGGAGATGGCACCTGATTGAGAAAAAAAAACCCATCTATCTGTCAAACTATTTATCTGTCTGTCTACCCCAGCCAACGTTGACTTATAGTTGTTCTCTTTCCTACCCCCCCCCCCCCCACCCACACCCCTTTTCCGCCAACATAACAGAGATTACGTGTGGTTAATTGTTCTTGACAGTCAGAGTAAAGTGTATGCCCCTCTCACTCGCCAGTGTAAAGCTGCAGTCGCCCTGTGATGTTCAGAAAAGATAGGTGCAGGTCATAAATTGTTTGTTGCGCATCTCTGGCGAAATCTGAGAAAGTGGGCGTGCGTGCAAAACTGGAATCAGTGTCATGAGCTTCAACGTCGTTTCTGTGTAGTTATCAGGGTGGCCTGGCCCAATGTTCTTCAACCTTTTTACAGCCGCGGCCCACTAACAACAGGGGACATTACTTCGCGACCCACCTGAGAGCCAATCAAACAGTGACACTAATTTCACGCTTTTCACGCCACACTCGCTTCGCATGAATTATATAACCGCAGCGTGAGCTATTGTCCTTATTCACAACATAGACTGGGCGACAGGGTATATTACCGCAGGGTGCCATATTATAACGTTAAAAAAAAAAATTAGCCCTGATAAAGATTGTACCTGTTTGATTCTCGTCCTACAGACAGCAGTCGTGGAAGAGGGAGAAAAACCTGCCTTTCTTACCCTATTACATGATTAGGAAGTCATTTTTTGGCGGCTCAAAGGCCCAAGTCGACTATTCCACGATCCTCCAGTAGGCCACGATCGACGTTGAAGAATATTGGCTTAGCCCAGTGGTGTGAACTGTACCCAAGTCTGGTAGATGTAATATCTTTGGGCAGGCGCTTATTTTGGAGTCATAGCTTATGGTAGGGTTCATGGCTTCTAACATGGGTTGTCAGATGTTGGGTAATTTTATAGAATGTTAGTTAGCACTTTTCCGTCTTTCTAGGCAATAGTGTTATATTCTGCTTTGAAATCATACCCCATGTCTATGATGAGGGAAATTAAAGCCAGACCCGCTCTTGTTAAGTCTTCTCACAGGTCATAAGATTCTTCTTCTTCATTCTTCCTTTTGTCTCTACTCTCAGTGGTGCCCTGTCTAATGTCGATTTTGTAACATGGCCAAACCATTTGATATGTTGTCTACCTATATAGTTCAGTATTTGTTCTGTGCCGACTCTCCTCCTGATATCGTCCCTCAGTTGACATTTCCTCGTTACCCTAGCATAGTGTGTAAACATTTAATTTATGCCGTGACAGTTCTAGGGCTATATTACTGCCAATAACGGTTGGTAAAGATTATCCTCACAGCACTCTATGGGTACTTCGATCTCCTCAGAAGCTTCACAAGCGTAAAACGACTGATGACGATTTGTCCCCTTTTTAAATGTTATATTATAGCACCGTCGGCTCTGTGGCTAAGTCGATGCGAACACTTCGTAATGCCGGAGTGACGGGTTCGATCCCAGCTGCGGGCCATGCGCCTTGCGTTGGTTTCGACAGTGGTATCAGGGACCGACCGTCCAGAGGGCAATGGCAAACTACTGGAAGTAAATTTGCTGTATTTGTCTCTGCGATACTTGCTGCGCGTGCCATTGATAACGTCGCTTTTGTCTAATACAGGACAAGCAGTGTCTGCAAGATAATCTGCACACTCGTTGCCTAGAACACACACATTAGCCGACACAAAGATAAAGGTTAGGCCAGGCATTGGGGAAGTGCTTAGTGACCCAATCCATTCTTGTCTAATGAGTCCAGAATGAATTTGTTCAAGCATATTCATTGAGCCACTAAATATGCATGAGTTTGTGAACTCTTGAAAAACCAACCATTCTAGTGCCCTTGTCACAGCCATGGTTTCCATTGTAAGCCTGCTAGTTTTAACAACAAAGTCGCGATTCATCTACCTATGCACTTTGCTTAACCCGATTTACTGATCTGTCCGTGTACATGACAGCATCACTTTCGTCTGTATTTTCGTCAATCCTACTTCTGACTACCGTGTCTACTATGTCAATCCTACTTCTGACTACCGTGTCTACTATGTCAATCCTACTTCTGGCTACCGTGTCTACTATGTCAATCCTACTTCTGACTACCGTGTCTACTATGTCAATCCTACTTCTGACTACCGTGTCTACTATGTCAATCCCACTTCTGACTACCGTGTCTACTATGTCAGTCCCACTTCTGACTACCGTGTCTACTATGTCAATCCTACTTCTGACTACCGTGTCTACTATGTCAATCCTACTTCTGACTACCGTGTCTACTATGTCAATCCTACTTCTGACTACCGTGTCCACTATGTCAATCCTACTTCTGACTACCGTGTCTACTATGTCAATCCTACTTCTGACTACCGTGTCCACTATGTCAATCCTACTTCTGACTACCGTGTCTACTATGTCAATCCTACTTCTGACTACCGTGTCTACTATTTCGGGGATCTGCTCTCTGCAGCTTTTATCAAGTAAGATACGGACAGTAATTTTAATGTTTAAAGCAGCAGGTGTGGGTAGCCATTCAGTCCCATGATTAATGTCAGTAAGAAGACAAATATGATAGAATAACTAATGTAGAGCTTTGGGAGAGAACTAAACAGGCTCCAGTGGAACAAGAGGTGAGGAAAGGACGCTGGCGCTGGATTGGACACACGCTGAGAAAACAAGATAATAGCATAACCAGAATGTCTTTGCATTTGAACCCACAGGGGCATAGGAATAAAGGAAGGACAAAAAACACATGGAGAAGAGAGCTGGAGAATGAAGCTAGAAAGATGCGGAGGACATGGGAAGAGCTGCATGCAACGGCTAAGGATAGAATGACTTGGCGTGAGTTGGTTGAGGGCCTATGCTCCATTGGTGGATAGAAAGGCAAAAGAAGAGGAAGAAGACAAAACCTGTTGAATTGTTTCTTTAGCATGTGTCCCATCCATGATTTTCCCTTTTTTGAGTTAGTCATCTTTACATTGAATAGTTCCTTATGAAGTGGGTGTCAGCGGTCTGATTTCAACTTGAGGTCAGCTGTAGCCCTGGGCAGCTTGAGTCTGTTATCCATTCTGGGATAAACTAAAAGGTATCGCTGGAATTTACAAGAGCTGTCTCTGTTGCATCCAAGGATAGTGTGCAATGTCTCGTTTTCCATTTTTTTTTTCCAATCTTGTTTTTTAGGGGGGGGGGAGGGTTGTAAGGGAAAGACGCTGGTATTGAATGTAACACACATGGAGAAAACCTAATAAGTATGTAACGAAAATCCCTGTGTGGATTCCAAGAGTTCCGAGGTTTCGTGCCCAATTATTTTCCCTGGTCCTCTTTCCCTCCAAGAAAAACAAGGGTTGCGAAATTTATTGGAATTTAACCCTGAACCACCTGATGGTAAGCATGTAAATTAAAACTCTCGTGGTATCCGGCGAACAGCAAGTGATAGCCATTGGCTGGAACAGTCTGCAGTGGATGATAGCCGGCAGAGAGTCGGTTGCTCATGGCAAGTCCTGGACAGACAGCAGCCCAACACCTGAGCTGTGAGTCAAAGAGATTGTATGCTGTAATAGTGCAGAGCCTCGCATGATTGCGATTGCCGGGATTTATTTTATTGGACACACAAGCTCATTTTATGTTTGTCAAAACATGCGTGTTTTCTTCTAGCATATGTTTGCTGCCCCTCCCCCTCCTGGAATATGTTTACTGTATATTTCCTGGGATAAGTTAGTTGTTTTCTGCTCTTATTTAGTCGCGAGTGTGATACGAAGTTTTCTTATTGTTTAAAGTGATGTTTGTTGACGCCACATTCTTCCGTTCTTTCCGCTAATCCACTTTGGCCCAAGCTTTTAACCAGCTTCCGCCTGCCCAGTATTGAAGTGCCTATTATAGTGATGGAAACGGTGTTTGCATGATGGTTTCTTGTTTACTGTTGGTAGTGTATAAACAGATACAGTCTCTTCGGGGGCTGCGTGGTCTAGACCATGGCGTCCGCCTCGAGTGCTGGAAGTCCTGGGTTCACGCCACGGTAAAGGGTGGGATTTTTGCATGCGAACTTCTAATAATTTTCTCTGGTCTTTGAGTAGCAAAGTCGGACGCCGGTGTGTTTGTTGCGCACGTAAAAAAAAAAAAGATTGCATTCTGTGCGTTATTGCTTTTGGTTGTTGTCGTTTTTTTTTTTAAATTGTAAATACAGTGTGTTTGTAAAGTCTCACTGCACTTTGTGTGAATAACCAAGCACATTAGGTCATCAGAAATGTACTAAAAGAAGTCATTTAAATAGTTACTGCTATGGCCTAGCGCTGTTTTTAAAAAAGCTGTAAAGTACTATTGAAGTAATAATTTTAGTCGGTGTTGAAAATGTCCACCGCCGGCTTAAGACATGACTGCGCTCGTCTCTTTATAATGTCACCTACCTTCTGCAACGTGTGTGTGTTTCTTGGCTAGTTATACTGTTTGCTGCTTTTTTAAGGTCCTCAGTTGTGTGTACTTAATTTTGTAAACATTTCCTTTCAATAAACACTACATTTAAACAATCTAATGGCGTTAAATCTGGAGAAAAAGCTGGCCAAATTCCACTGGATCTTACGCGATTTTAGAAAATTTTGAAACAAAACTGACAAAAATGTAACAACATTCTGTTCTGAATACAAAGACGGCAGCCATTCACTACATATTTTGCTTCACGATTAACCGTGGAACACATTTTTCGTGATGCCCCCCCCCCCCCCTTTTTTTTTTAACTCACAGTGCAGTGAGACTTTACAAACACCCTGTATACGTGATACTATTCATTTTTAAATTTGTTTCAAAGATCCAACGTTTTCTTAGTCCATTTGCGGCGGCACCTAACAATGTCAGGCTCAGTTGGCGACTTGATATTGCTAGAAATTTTATTCCTGTATTTTTTAGTGTTTGTGAGTTATGAGTTAGATTATCTGCACAGCACTCCGGACACATACATAGGCGTCGTGCGGTTAATAGTACCAGTCCTATGTGTTTATAGTTATGCTGACTTTGCTTTAAAAGAAACTGTAGGAAGCAGACGGATGTAGTTTTAAGAAGAAATTTGTGGGGTACATTTTATTTATTGCTTCCACAACGCCGTGATCGCTAAAGTTGCCATCAGAAAAAGCGATGGGTATTCCGTGGTGGTCGGGAAATGGATCAAGCTTGTGTAGAATGCCAGGCTTTCATTGCCTTCAGTGGTCGTCCTGCTTGAGTGCCCAAACGGCTTTAACATTAGCGCTGTTATAATGAACTGATGGTTGCTGTCCACACACAAGGCCTGCCCATGACCCCCCTCGCTAAATATCCACGTTTGATTCTTTCGTAAAATGCGCATTGCTTTCAGTCGTGTTCAGATGATGTGAGATACGCGCGTTTTCGGAGAACGCTTCGGGAACTTTACTTTCTTGTTTGTTGGGGAAATAATCTTTGCTAAAGAAATACGTTTTGCGATGAAAACTGCTAGTGAAATGTTTACCTTATGTACGATACTACCACTTCTGTTTGTTTCTGTGCTCCAGGATTAGTAGCTTGTATTTCTAAATGTTATTGAAAATGTATATAATAACTGGAAAGTAAAGTGTCGCAGCTATAGTCTTCTTCTTCGCATTCATTGGTTGTAGACTTCGGCGAAGAGTTCCAGTTGTTTGTCCACTTCTGGACTTTGGTCTTGTTCCAGAACTTGAGTTTTGCATGTACATCCATTTCATAGATCTGACTTATGTGTATGCAGACTGTTGGTTCTTCGTCTCAGGCAGATGCATTCCGATTTCGAGGGAGTGATCCCTAATTATTCGAACGTAAACACGTGCTTTTTAGAGGGTAGTGGGATCTGTTCTTTGTTCAACCCCCCCCCCCCCCCCCCACAGTAGTGTCCCGGGACCCACAGAATGTCTAGCGAGCGATAATGATTCAAGAACTAGTAATAAATAGTATGATAAATACATATATGTGTATAAATATATGCCATCGCTACAACAAAGATTGGCTGCAATACACCACACCCTCTGCTGGCTTTGGGGATATTACATGGGAAGACCCTAATCTCCTCCATGGGACAATCTTCCTACTAATTTCCGAAACGTGTCCACTGCGAAAATTAGACCAGTACTGGAAAATCTTCTAGTTGTTAAAATCATTCACTAACCCCTGAGTTACTGAACCGCACTTATTAGCTTGTCGCTTTGCTTGATTTGTTGTTTTATAATGTCAGATATATTGTTTGCTTTGTTTACTTTAATTGTTTGGGTTTGTTTGAGTATAGTACAGGTATGGCTTACCGATATATCAATATGGCTGTTAAGGTAAAGTAATATTTCTCCACTGAAACCAGCTTTGGTTATAATAATTTGCGCTAAGTTCAGTTTCTGAAATGCTTTGTTGTACCAAGACTTGTGGTTTGTTGTACCTAGACTTGTGGTTTGTTGTACCAAGACTTGGGGTTTGTTGTACCAAGACTTGTGGTTTGTTGTACCAAGACTTGTGGTTTGTTGTACCAAGACTTGTGGTTTGTTGTACCTAGACTTGTGGTTTGTTGTCCTAAGACTTGTGTTTTGTTGTCCTAAGACTTGTGTTTTGTTGTCAAAAGACTTGTGTTTTGTTGTCCAAAGACTTGTGGTTTGTTGTCCCAAGACTTGTGTTTTGTTGTCCAAAGACTTGTGTTTTGTTGTCCAAAGACTTGTGTTTTGTTGTCCAAAGACTTGTGTTTTGTTTTCCTAAGACTTGTGTTTTGTTGTCAAAAGACTTGTGTTTTGTTGTTCAAAGACTTGTGGTTTGTTGTCCCAAGACTTGTGGTTTGTTGTCCAAAGACTTGTGGTTTGTTGTCCAAAGACTTGTGGTTTGTTGTCCCAAGACTTGTGGTTTGTTGTCCCAAGACTTGTGGTTTGTTGTCCCAAGACTTGTGGTTTGTTGTCCCAAGACTTGTGGTTTGTTGTCCCAAGACTTGTGTTTTGTTGTCCTAAGACTTGTGGTTTGTTGTCCTAAGACTTTTGGTTTGTTGTCCCTATCTGTGAACTTGTCTGGCTCTCCCATAGTGGTCCGGATGAAGATTGTGCTTTTCATGTCAAAAAATGGTGTCAAACATAACATTTAAGAGCCACACGCCCCCTAATCATGTGCATACATTATGAACTGTGATCACTGCCAGCTTGCTGTGAATCCGTTTCTACAAGTGATTAGTAAATAAATGATTTCTGAGTTTGGATTTATCGTTACGTTGTTTGACCTGGATTTCTTGCTTCCAGCAGAACAGGGTAGATTTGGCTGTTTTTAATATTCGCCATGCCTTACAAGTAAGAACTGTTGTGTTCTATTTTTAATTTATTGATTCAGTTTTTTGATGATGGCTTTTTAGAGTCTCTCTCTCTCTCTTCTCTCTCTCTCTCTCTCTCTCTCTCTCTCTCTCTCTCTCTCTCTCTCTCTCTCTCTCTCTCTCTCTCTCTCTCTCTCTCTCTGCCGGCCTCTCTTCCCATGTATGTGTGTGGAGAAAGAGAGATTGGGGGTTTCTTGCTAGTTACATTATTGTGTTTTCAAAATTTGAAAAATGTGCCGTATTCGGCGCCTGCTTTTCCTCCTCATCATGAACAATGCTGTCTGTCCTTTCTTGAACATTGTCATCTAACTTACCGAGTAGGTAGTCATTGCTACCCTCCAATCTTTGGATCGCCAACTGTCCATCCCAGCTACACTCAACTGCAAAATTGGAGATAGATGATCCTATAAATAAACAGAGGGGGGAACCATTTGAGGCCGTTAAATATTATGAATTAATCAAGTAACAAAAAGTATTGTGAACGGCACTCATAGAAAAAAGTAGAAAGATAGAAGAACGAACACACTAGACAACATAAAAATCGAAAGCTATAGTTACTGTGCCGGGAATTGAACCTGTCACCTTCAGACATAGATGATGAAATATTGGGCCATTCCCAGTACATTCTATAACGTTGTTGTAATGGTCATAATTTCAACATTGAAGTCGCGAGAATCGTCTTAATTGCTGCGGAGTCGTTTGGCTCGTATTGGTCTTAAGGGATTCCCCGTGGAACCATTTGAGTTCATTATTCATAACCCGTTAGAGAAAACTAAATATATAATATCTGACAATTTAATCCAGCTATCAGTGAAAGAATTTCAGCACTAAGTATCCTAAGGTGAACGGTCCACTCATCATGGAACCAAAGTGAGGGAAAACACAACATCATGCGAAGTATCAGACTTAGCTTCTCTATCTCTGTCTATGATGTCCTCAGCCTCCGGATGATTGACTGAACTCTGGGAATTCTGCTCCACTGGATCAAAGTAGCAAGAGTACTTCACTGTACAGCAACTGCACTGGTATCTAGCATGTCTATATAGAGCCACATACTTGGCAAAGGCACAATCTCCCCCTTTTTGGAGATGTCAGGAACCTTCTCTGGGGTTGGATTGTTGGTGGATGTTGGTGAACTGTGAATCTTCTGCTCTTCAGAAAATATACATCCCAAAAGCATATGTAAAACTCTTTCCAGATTGCCATGAAAATAAAGTATACAGGCACGGGATTAAACACATGAGAAGATGAAACATTTTGTACTAAAAAGAAAGTTCCTGTTATCTTCCAAGAAACCTCAATTAACTCCTAAATATATCACCAAAAAGAAATACATTCTATAACGTTGTTGTAATGGTAGATATAGTTATAATTTCAACATTGAAGTCAGATTACAGGTAAGAGTTATCGTCTTACAAATTGCTGCGGGATTTCATTTCACGACACACGTGTCATTGTCTCTCTCCGCAGAACGGCTAGCCGCCTACCCAGAGTGTCGCTTATTGCGCGAGCTGCCTAGCTCCACTGACGATCACTTGGGGTTGCCATAATAACTGCTCCAGTGAAATTAACCATGCGTCAGTGAAACTGACCCACAACCAGGTCAGATTGTCAACTGGCTTGACTGTTTTGCAATGGAGATCCGCTGGACCTCCGGTCATGGTTGTTTTGGAAAATCATCTCCATTATTTCACATTCCTGCTGCCCATCCAGCCATGGAATTTCACCCGACCTTGGATGTCCGTCTCACTGCCCCTTGTTCAACACATCAAATTTGTTTTCAGTCTTTTCTCTAACCGTCCCCTTCCTTCACCCACCCTCATTCAGAGGAAACTAAGTGCAAATATTTTGGTCAAAAAGACCAAACAGTGGAAAGTAAACTCTACGGACCTCTTTGAGAACTAAAAAATGACAGTGACCGTTTTTTCTAGATATACAATCGCAGATAGAGACAGTTTATTTCAAGCGAATGAAAGAAAGGGAAGAAATTATAAATCTAATAAGGGTAGGGTTCTTGAGGCTAGGTGGTTAAGCAGTTTTCAAAGTGCTCTGAACGCTCACCTGAGGATCCAAATGTCCTAGTTCAAATCCGAACCTAGCCGGACATTTTCAGAAATGACCTTGGCTCCCAGGTCGACCCAGCTTTAAATGTGTACCAGGTAACATCCTGGGAAGTAAAGACGGTCGGCGTAATGTTGACCGCATCACCCACCGAGTACTATTGGTCTATTCTCTAGAACGTAGGTCTAGCACTATATGACCAATACTGCAGGTGTGGGAATAGGGCCTTTACAAGTGCACTGAAGGTTATGGGTTTGTTTTCAGACTCCATCCTTCGGGTTGTGAATACCGAATATGCCGAATCCCCGGTTTTCATCGCAGCAGCTACAGTAAACCTATCTACGTCTAGCTTTCTACAGTATATCAGCTACAGGATATCACCGGGAGAGCTGTTCCGTGCAACCGGGGATCATAATCTGTGGAGACGCATGAGCGCCTACGCCAGTTGGCAGGGCACATGATGATGAGCTACAGTATTTCGTGCTTAGTACGACCCCCTTGGGCGGGCGACTAGCTGTTCTTTGAAGAGAGAGCTATACAGCTCAATTGCATTGAAGTCGATTCTCTTGCCTGTTAACAGTTTGTGTAAAATGTAATCCAGCTCTGCTTGGGGGGGGGGAAAAAGGGGTGGGGGGGGGGGGGTGCTTAAAACTGTACCCTGATCTCATTGTAATTGCCCTGTGGTGCCGTCGTATGTCACAGAGCTGTCATTTTTGTTTATAATTTTTACATTCCTTTGTTACCTGAGCAGTCACTTCGATACCACTGATGGAAACTAGTCGAGCACCTTTGGATGCCCTCGTCGCTGTTCGCCTTAGAGTTTCTCTTGGACGTTTCCTCAATCCTTTTTATTTTCCATCGCTGTGCTTGTTGGATGATTTTTTTTTTTTTTTGGTCTTCTCAAAATGTGACCAAAATAGCGCTATCTGCTCTGTCTTAGAACTGTTAATACTAGTGGTTGCTGGTGCATTTTTTTTTCTTCTTCTTCACTTTTCTTGAATTTAACCCTATATTTCATCCTTATTTGTATCCCCTAGATGTATCATTTGATAGTAAGTGTTGAAAAAATATGATACACAACGTTTGTTAAAGGAAAATCCACATTTAACAAGGCAGACATTCTGAAGATCATTTATGAACGAATGCCTTCTCCTGAAAGATGCGATGTTAGACTAAATATTAAATAATATGAATTAAGATTGCGTGAGTTTGGAATTAAGTGTGAATCCGACAAGAAACGACGTATTAGAGTCGAAGTACTGCTTCTTTGTAACTACCCCTGTGTTGCTTGAACGGTCATCGTCTATCTCCGCTTTAAAAGGGAAAGGGAGCATCTGTAGATATGCCCTCGATGTTATAATGTCGATTTTTAATTAGAAATCAGTGAGTGTAAAAGTTCCGTGAGAATGCAATTGGGAGCTGCCTCTAGGACCCTGAGATTTGCCGCTAAAGACTCCACGTAATTATCGATAAAGACTTGAAAGTGGCTTGCTGTCTCATGTTGTGACCTCAAGCCAAACGTGTGAATACATACAGACATAGTTTTGTCCGTGGATGAAGGCGGAATGTTTGGTTGTTTCTTTGAGCGTCTTACCCCCTTCGTGCTTCATTGGGCTTCCTTCCTAGTCATTGTTAAGTGAATTCATTTTGTGATGCTTGCTCCACTACAGTCACCCTTGTTTTTGTCACTCTCGGATCCAATAACTATTTGTTGACGATGTTCGCAGAAACACAGAAAAGCGCAAGGAGAAGTCGCGGGATGCTGCACGTTGCCGAAGAGGCAAGGAAACTGAGGTGTTCGTGGAGTTGGCCAACTGTTTGCCTCTGGCGGAGAGTGTCACCAGTCAGCTGGATAAGGCATCAGTCATGAGGCTGTCTATCAGCATGTTAAAGATCTTTAACATTTTGCAGTCCGAGAACGACACTAATGGTGAGTACATGTTATTGGTGTTTTCCATAACTCGCTCCTTTTCAGTGACCATTATCTTCTTCCTTCTTCTTTTTCTTCTTCTTCTTCTTCTTTTTCTTCTTCGCTTGCAAAATGTCAGTATCTACAATGGTTTTCAATTTTGGACGATCTTCATATGCTCCTGCAGGCACCCGTAGAGTTTGGCTTTTAGAGTTGTGTCATACTGCTACAATATATTTTACCTTACTCCATATACTTCTTCCTCCCCCTCACCTCTTCCTCCTTCTCTAGTCCTGTACTGCCTTTCAGCGTCGGGTTTTGAACAGGTATTGGGTGACAGAGTTACGTGCAGCGTACATGCTGGATTTTATCACCTCGGATATTCCATCTGTCCATATCTTGAGTAATCTGATATTCCATCTGTCCATATTTTGAGTAATTGGATATTCCATCTGTCCATATCTTGAGTAATCGGATATTCCATCTGTCCATATCTTGAGTAATCGGATATTCCATCTGTCCATATCTTGAGTAATCGGATATTCCATATCTTGAGTAAGTGATCGACTTCTGGATCTGCTTCCATTATGTCTAAGTGATAGGGCTGTCTCTTGTGTCTGGTGGTATTCTGGACACATGTCAAAACCATTTGATGTGTTGTTTCTTATTTAGTTCAATATTGGTTCCCACTCAACTTCTTTCCTGATATCGTATTTCTAATCTTGTCTCTTTGATATTCACATTGATAAAAGTTTTGGAGAGGGTTTTGGGGGCCCCAACCCCCCCCGGTTTCTTAGCCCCAAATTTAGTAATAAAAAAAACCTTTTTTTAAAGGGGTCGGTTTTTTCCCGGGTCCTGTTTTTGGGGGGGGGGGGGGGTTTTGGTTTAAAACCACTAACAAAAGGGTTTTAAGGGTCGAATTAATTTTTGGGGGTTTCTTGGGAAATTTGGGGTGCCCTTTTGCCCGGGGAAAAGGTGAGCGAAACGTTGGGGTACAAAA
>CAJHNH020001849.1:18653-96976 GCA_905116865.2 Candidula unifasciata
ATCTTTCCAGTTGTTACAATATACTCCAGCGTTTCCCTTCAGCCTTTCTCATAATGTAGCTAATCTTCTTTGTTCAGCGGCAGTTAGCTTTGGCGGAAATTCCTGGTAGTTCATCCATTTGGACTTTGGCTTTGTACCAGGGCCTGAGTTTTGTGTGTACATCTGTTTTACTGGCTCATTTGTGTGCAGTTGGTTGTTCCCTGCTGCTCAGGCAGATGCACTCTGACTTCAAAGGAAGTCTCCTTTAGTCAACTCCAACCTACTTGTTGGAGGCAGGGGATCATCTATTCTTGTTTTCCCCAACAACCCCCATACCCACATGGTGATGTAGCTAATCATCATCAACTTTAATTGTCACCACTGGGAGTTGTGGGAATGAATCTGGGATGCAGCTTTCAGTGGATGGCCCTGGCTACTGTCAGCACTGGCACCACCAGTGTGGTGATGAAAGTCACCTTGGTGTTATGGGCTCCCAGGTCCACCAAGACTTGAGTGTAAGAAATGGAACTATTGCAGTCAAACACTGACAGTCAAACATGCTTTATGGACCACACATTGGGAGAGGGCGGGAACTGGGAAAGTAATGTCAGATTTCTCAATTCTATTTGTGGCGATCAGTTCCACCTTCTGCTCCCCCACCAATCCATCTCTCTTGCTTTATGTCCGTCTCTTTCCATCCCTTACTCTCTGTATACCTTCCTCCATTCTCTTGCTCTGCCTTTTTTTCTGCCTTTGGTCTTCTTCCTCTGTATGTTTTCCTCTATATTGTCCCTTTGTCTCTCCCTACTTTCTGTCTACATCTATCTGCTTGCATCTCCCTCTCTGCCTGCCCCTTCCGTCTCTCCCTCCACTTCTGTCAAATTGTTCTTCCTCCTGTCTTTCCCTTCTCTCTTCATCTGTCCACGTCTCTACCTACCTGTCCCGTCTATCCTCCAAATAACGGCCACATATTATGGCGGTTAAAAACACACAATGACAGGGCCTCAATCACATGTAAATTGGGCACTTTTTTTTCGGGGAATATACCACGGCAAAAGTATGATAAATTTCCGGCAATAATGTCGCGAAACGCAACAAACCGCAAAGAGAAACTCGCTGCCAAGAGTTTTCCCCCGCGCCGCTATGTGCAGCTGCAGAGTGGGGCTAGACTAGATGGCTGGGACTCACGAGCAGCAGCTACTGCATCGTGCAGCTTCCTCATTTTATTTGCTCGTGAGTCCTAGCCATCTAGTTTAGCCCCAATCTACACCGCGTGAGCAGCATGGGGGATACTCTCGGCGGTAGTGGAAGTCCCTGGAAGTTCACAATTCGGCGGTGGCATTATAGTCCCGGAAGTGCGCAACTGACATGTGACTGAGGCCCTGTTAGGATACATTTTCCGCCTCGATAATTTACGCCGTTATTCGGAGGGTAGCCTAGTTTTTAAATGTTTAGAACACATGACCTAATGAGGCCCTCTCAGGGTGTGTTTTTGGCTGCTATAATATGTGGAATGTGGCCGTTATTAGGAGGATAGCCCTGTCCCTCTTTCTGCTGTTGTCTCCCTTGGTTTTTTTGCTCTCTCTCCATATTATCTCTCCATCCCGCTAAGTGCCAGGTCTAGAATAGACAGGGCTTTAGTTTGCTGTACAAAAGGCAACCTACCAGTTTAACCAAGCCTAAAATTGTATCAGGAAATGAGCTGGGAAGTAGAGGTGGCCAACTTATTCATTTAATGCCTACTGGGCTATACAAGTGGTGGTGCAAAAAGTTTAAACAACAATTATTTATTTTTAAAACTGCAACAACTAAAACTTGTTTCACATAAAAACTATATTTTGATACCGCAGTTCCAGCTTATTTAAGGAGGTAAGTAACTGGCCGAAGCCGTCCACCAGAGGACTTAAGAAACAACAGTATTCCTATCTCGACCCTCCCTGAAGGACTTGGTCAGCCATGTTGCTGAGTTCTCAATGATCAGCATGGCTCTAGATTAATGTCCACCTGGTCTGGTCATCTTACTGTTGCTGCAATTGCTGACTGCATTCGTTGTGCCGGTTTCTGTTATTTTTTAGTATAGCAGGGGGAAAAACAAAGAACTTGGCTCTCCTAGCAGATTTGGCCGGCAAGCTAAACTGCTTCGGGCGGCTTAGTGGGGCTTAGTGGGAGTTACGTCCCTTCGCCAAACTCAAAACAACTCAAAACCAGTCGCGGAAAAAGTCATGAATCAAATGACATACTTACCTATCATCATCCGGGTGCGTGTAGGGTTGCGTAGGGTGTCTATCATCGTCCTACGGTTGCGTGTAGGGCTGCTTATTGCGTGTAGGTTGGTTGTTTGCGTAAAATGAGGGGTGGGGTTAGGGGTTAGGGCTAGGGTTTAGGGTATAGGGTTAGGCTTTAGGGTTAGGGTTTAGGGTTTAGGGTTAGGGTTTAGGGTTAGGGTTTAGGGTTAGGGGTTAGGGTTATGGTTCGATGTAAAAATTTCACGTAGGAGGTCAAAATAGTGGGACAATCTGATGCTTGTGGGAGTGGCGCCACTGAAACTCTGCCAAATATGACGCCAATAGCGGGCGGCTGGTGCCCAATCGCTACACCTAACCCTAAACCCTAACCCTACCCCTCATCTTACGCAAACAACCAACCTACACGCAATAAGCAGCCCTACACGCAACCGTAGGGCGATGATAGATACCCTGCGCAACCACACGCACCCGGATGATGATAGGTTATGCCATTTGATTCCTTTTTTCTCGATGTGTCACTGGGACTTAATCAAATGAGTCAATTCACCGAATGAGTGATCAGATCGTCAATTTTAACAAAGATATGATTTCGTGGAAGCTCGACTACTACGTTCAAATTCAAATCCTGTTTGACGGAGAAGCCAGCAGACGTCAGCTTCCTTCCCGCCTCAACTGTCACGTGAAGCGCTTGCAATCAGCGGCCGGCCAGATTTTTACTTGTGTGAGACCAGGTTTATTTAGTTGAGTCAAGAACTGACATCACAGTACTCGGGGCATTTCCATACGCGGTCCGTCCCCACCCTCAGCAGCCAGTCCAGAGTTCCAATATTAATGACGCCAGTCGTAGTCTGGGTGTTTGTCCGTCTTGCCTTTCCTCTGAACGTAGCGTGCCCACCTAGGAGGGTTTACTTGGTTTGCAGAACAACTTAAACAAAAATGAGACCTTGGTAAAAAGTTAGTACCAACCCCAGCATATTTTGGCTGCAGTGGTTTTTCTAGGCTAATTTACGTTCAGCAGTTTGCCATTGCTTCTGTACGGTCGACTCTTGATATCATTTCCAAACCAACGCAAGACGGTCTGTTACTAAATCGCCTGAAGCTGGGATCCATCACTGCACCCTGGCATCACGAAGTGCACTCCCAACGCCTAAGAAAGCCTTAGTACGTATTTTTTTTTTTTTTACTGAGTCTTATGATGAATCTTTAGACCCATCTAAGATGCAAGTAGCGGGAGTGGAGAGTAAGAAACAGCAACGAAATTCGTAATCACCATCATCAGTTTCCACTTCTGCCGTTAAGCGTTGTGGCGAGGAACAGTTTGCGATTTATTGCTTGATGGGCTGCAATGGCTACTGTCATTTCGTGTCAATTTAGAAGCTCTTTAATGTCACCAGTTCTTCTTCTCCTAGGACGGCCTCTTGCTTTCACCTAGACCCATTCATGTGTAGCGCCTGCATTGGTAGTTGTTCTGGTTGCATTCTTACTAAATGACCAGACATGGAGAGCTATGACCTCTGTCCTATGCGCCACCTTAGGCTCAAGAGGGAAGACTAACTAACTAAAATAAGAGGAGTTATCAGGAAACACAAATACAGAGGAGAATTTATACAACTTATTCTTGACCCCTGACATGGACACCAGTTACCATTATTGTCACATAACAGCATCAACTCCCCTACCAAAATAGAATTGCCCACAGTCTGGACACCCCCATATTAATTGGTGTAACTATGATATCGGATAGTCCTTCCGTAGATATATAGTTCGTTTGTTGTTGGGGAGTCCAGCTGTGAGAAACCTAGGCACTCTTCCGAATACCGGCCCCATATTATTCAAAGATGTTTGAAAAAACACCCATTCAGGGCCTCAAGAGGTCGTTGTTTAGGGACTAAGAGGTCATGTTGAAATTTAAAAATATGGAACAGGAAATGCCTTCTTTTATTATATAAGTAATTTTAAAGCGGGAGGAGAAGAAAGCAACGAAATTTCCGAGTGTTGCTAGTACAGTTGATATATGGTCTGCTTGCCACACCGGTGATCAGGTTGATCGGGGTTCGATTCAAAAAAGGGCGGGCTGAAAAGAAAAGAAAAATTATTTTTCTAGTTTTTTTCTACAAAAGGGTGCGATAGACTGCGCCTTTACTCGGAGATTAATGTGGTTAACAGCTAGGTTGCGATAGCGAAGAGGCAAATTATTTTCTTTGCTTTTAAAAGTGGAGAATTTAATTAGACGTTATTTTTGTGGAGTATTTGCATTTGTGTGTACAACATCACAACTAGGCTGCGATATCCCACTTCACAGTGTGCTTGAGTCATATTCTCGCCCCAACTGTCGTAGTTAGGCACTAGAAAGATATACGTCACTTTTTCTTGGTCCGTTCAAGTGGTTGGATGTGTTTAAGCTCTGTGGCCACTTGACCGTTAAAAAAAGCGTCGTTGTTCTCTTTGTTTGTTTGCATGGTTGAGTTTCCTTAAAATGGATATATATATATATATTTGTGCTCAGTGATGTATGTGTTTGCAAGAAAAAGGTAAGTAGAATTATAATGCGAATCTGTTTGTCTACGATCGCTGCGATGAGAGACGACAGCGATTCTGTTAAGAATGCACTTTCGGCTGAAATTTATCCGTGAATTCTTCTAGCCGGCTTTCGAAACCTATTCGGGTCAATCAATCCATCTGTCTTGAGTGTAATTAATGTATTGATAAACTTGTATGTTCTGTTATGATCTTTTAATTGGTCTCTGAACTTGAAGAGTTGTTTGACTGTTGAAAACGGGCAGCGCTCTTCTAGGAAAACATGACGTCACATCCGCTGTTGCTAGGAGATACTGTAACCACAACAAGCTCAGCCTTTGGAAATGCTTATGGAGTCTATTCTTGTATTTTGTTTTTGTATCCATCTCATCTGTTTCATCTTTCCAACCTGTGAAGAGGGTATATATGGAGGGATGGGGAATGGTAGCGATAAGACTGGCTTTCGCTACGTAACAGGATTCAGAAACTGTTAGAGTTAATGGAAACATCGGTCTAGCTCTGGTGCACACTCTAAGAAACTGAAGGGGCTCCGAGATGTGTAAAGTCAACCTTAATGACTAGCCCACATTTACCTCTGAGTATTTAAGGAGAGTGAGTGGAGTGTGATTCGTGGAGTACGTTGGGTGAGGTTTGCTTATGTGTGTTGCCTTGCTGTCTGCAGGATATTTGAAGATCCAGCATGTGTCCGTGTGGTAGTCCGGTTCTCTAGCTAACCATCAACTGGGAAGCTAACCATCAACTGGGGAGAAACCTACTTGTATTGACCCGCCTTTGTCTACTAGGCCAGGCTATTTGTGAAGCCGACGTCAACACGACTCCAGGAAGGATTGGTCGTCTTTCGATCGATCCCTGGGGAGAATCATCGTCGTCTGGAGATGCTCCGATAAACAAGACGTTACAAAGACTCTCTATTTGACACTGAGGAGCTGCAGGATCTGGAGCAGATAAGTCGTTAGAGCTAAGGAACACTTTGACAACCAGAATCCAAATGCGCTCTTGTAATCTGCCTTTACTCTCCATACCGTGATGAATCAGGAAATGGCTGAGGCAAATTAAGGAGACCCCTTCTCTAGTCTCAATTCTTCGAGGACTCGAAACGTCATTCTGGTTATCTGTGTTCTCATTTAATCTTCCGTTGTATCAATGAATTATTACATAATCGTTCTTGTTCACAAGGTTTCTTATTCTTGAAAAGCGATACGTTGGAATCGTCTGTCACTGTCAGAGGTGTATTCACGTTCTGTCCGACTCACTGGTGTTTATATATTTGACTGTGTTTACGTTGTTTACCAGTCTGGGGGCAAAATTAGTAATGGGGATGTCTGACCGAGCGGTACCCAAGAGTTCATAGTAACACTGAGGAGTCAGAGCTCGAGTCAGCTCATTCCTGAGATAGGCTGAATGGATGTTTGAACCGAGGGCTAGGCCTCTAGACAAACGAGAGCCACCATTCAGGACACCCCTGTCTCAGAGCACCTGAGGATTTTGGGAAAATAATCCGCAAGTAAAGGTGCGCGATAAAACTGCCATACGACAATTATAACTAATGAGAAATTCTGATGTCTAATGAGAAATTTTTAAACCACTTTCTCAATGAAAACCTCCAGCTATGTGTTTTTTTTTTATTAGCACACACAGTCATTTTGGGTCAGCCTAAACCAGCTGTTCTCAACCTATGGGTCGCCACGATTTTGGGGATCAAACAAGCCTTTCACAGGGTTCACCATCTGAAAGCACATATTTACTGAAGTTATGAAGTAACAACGAAAGTATTGTTGGGGGCCACCGCAACATGAGGAACTGTATTTAAGAGTCACGGCATTGGGAAGGCTGAGAACCACTGCCCTAAACATTTGTGCCGGTGCAAACAGAGCCATAAATATTAGCTGAACTTTTCATAAACAGATCACTATACTAATGATGGTCAAGCAGCAGATTATTGATTGATTGACTATCTACCCCACTAGGACATCACACAAGCGATAAACACCCGATGACACAATGTGCCACCATGTGGATGAGGATCACCGTGGAGAGGTCCCAGAAACCGCGTTCAGCCTATTGGCCATATTTATGGCCTGGCTATATTGCGGCTGTAATGGAGGATATTTTCACCCAGATTAGGAAGGTTGGGGGGAAGGCCCAAAGCTTACCCAAAACACCGAGATGTTCCAGATACTCGGATTAAACGAGGATCTTGAGATAGGTGAGGACCATTAGTTATCACGGGTATCACGACGACGCAGCCAAAGGTCGCCACGTGAAAGTAAAAGACCACCACGTGTTGCCACGTGAAACTAACCCGTGGTATAAGTCAGACTTGATTCTGATCAAGTTTAGTCTGTGTCGACCTGTTGGAGCGAGAGGATGTGTGACTGAGTGGAAGAATGTCAACGTAAGAGTGATTGTTGAGAAAGGAGACCCTGACGACAAAGTGTGAAGCCAAGATCGACCATGCCAGTCTGTTAAATGGCCAGAACCTCAACTTGATTCATGGGAGCCGACTTTGGTCAGTGAATGCATGAAGAACCTGCTCGTTGAAGGCTGCGTGAATTGGTGTGCGAGAGCTGTTTACTAGGACAACGACAGGACTCTTCTGTAAGTGTGAATATGCCAATAAACTCATGTCTCGTACGCCTACATAGGTGTCGGCTTGTACCAGTTATGTAACGTGGAGTGTGTGAGAAGAACATTCACGACACACGCATGAACACCACCTAGACAACGAGAGAATAGAAACACACCACTTATTACAGCGGCCCCTGGCAAGAGCCACGGTGGGGCTTCAATTAATGAAAAATTTCATCCTTTCAAGTAATGTTTCAAAACTTTGCTACAGCAGCAGATTAGACTCAGCCGAAAGGGTTTGCTGCTTCTCAGGGGGAAAAATATTGAAAAAGACCCAAAGAATATGACAACAAAAACACATAAAAGTAACACAACTGTTGAATTGTTTGCCTGCTCATATTGTTTTTCCCTTGCTGTTATTCAGTCAAAATAAATATTTATCACACTTAAAATTAAAAAAAAAATGACCGAACCATCTTATCTTTTGTTTCTTAATGAATTTGCTGCATGGTGTTGTTCCTACAGTCAGTCTGATACATGTTATATCATTTCTAATTTTGTCTCGGACTGTTAGGTTGGCGGCTTTTCTCAGGCACCTAATTTCACAGGTGTTAATTTTTCGTATATTAGTCTCTGATAATGTCCAAGTCTGGATCTGATAGCACGGTATTGGTATGAATATGCTGACTATATTATTTTTTCTTGGCACTCATACTTATGTTTGGATGTCTTAATAGCGGTGTAAGTTGGTATATAAGTGCACTGGCTCATCGGCGTCTTGTTTCTTTTGCCGGATATATTCTGCCATCCTCCGAGACTATATTTCGTAAATATTTAAATTCTCCAACTTGCTTCGGACAGATACCATTCAACACGATATGTAGCTGACTATAAATTCTTCAGTTTTGGTAGTATTTATTTTCATGTTATATCTTCTGAATGTTGAACTTAGCCTGATCAAATGTTTTTGAAGTCTACTCCCCTCATTATATAACAGTGATTGAATATTTGCAAGTAGTAGCTCATATATTGTGTTTGAATCTAATTCTTCTTCTGGAAAGTAAAGTTCCTCTATTTCTGGATTTTCTGTGTCGACTGCTTTAAAGCAGTCATAATCTGTTTTACGAAATTAATAATCAGTTGAAAAAGCAATTGATTACTTAAATCAAGAGAGCTAACAGACTGAAATGGCTGGGACATACTAAGGTAATGTAAAATTACAGAGATATAAAAAACTATATACACAAAGGAGTTGAATGGTCACAGACCACGAGGCAGACCAAGAAGGCAGTGGAGAGATAAAATACAGGCAGATATACACACATTTGGAGTCACCAACTGGAAGTCAGATCGCACGAAGATGCAGGTGATATCTGCAGCAATGATCCTCAAGGGCTCGGAATGCTGAACAAGAAGAGGTTGGACTGATCAAACAAATAGACCGCTATGGAGAGATCAAACAAGTCGACCACTATGGACAGATCGAACAAGTAGACCACTATAGAGGGATCAAACAAGAGACCACTACAGACAGATCAAACAAGAGACCACTACAGACAGATCAAACAAATATACCACTATGGACAGATCAAACAAGTAGACCACTATGGACAGATTAAACAAGTAGACCACCATGGACAGATCAAACAAGTAGACCACTATGGACAGATCAAACAAGAGACCACTACAGACAGATCAAACAAGAGACCACTATGGACAGATCAAACAAATAGACCACTATGGACAGATCAAACAAGTAGACCACCATGGACAGATCAAACAAGTCGACCATCATGGACAGATCAAACAAGTAGACCATCATGGACAGATCAAACAAGTAGACCACTATGGACAGATCAAACAAATAGACCACTTTGAACAGATCAAACAAGTAGACCACTACGGACAGATCAAACAAGTAGACCACTATGGACAGATTAAACAAGTAGACCACTATGAACAGATCGAACAAGTAGACCACTATGGACAGATCGAACAAGTAGACCACTATGGACAGATCAAACAAGTAGACCACTATGGACAGATCAAACAAGTAGACCATCATGGACAGATTAAACAAGTAGACCATCATGGACAGATCAAACAAGTAGACCATCATGGACAGCTCAAACAAATAGACCACTATGGATAGATCAAACAAGTAGACCACTATGGATAGATCAAACAAGTAGACCACTATGGAAAGATCAAACTAGTAGACCACTTTGGACAGATCAAACAAACAGACCACTATGGACAGATCAAACAAGTAGATAGAACAATTCTTTGACATAACCAGCAAGAAAACAATGTGCAACAATTCTCTGACAGAATGTAGCAAGAATACTGTGATCCAAACAACAGTAGAATACTGCGGTCAACAGACATTACAGACATGCTGGGTCATGGGGTGTTTTTCTCACATCTTCATTTTACTTGGGATGTCCACACTGCCTGTAGCAAGTCTTTTGCACAACATTCCTCCAACAATGACATGCTAGAAAGACTCAACAGGTCCTCAGTTCTTCTCTTCTCCCAGTGACCTCAGCCAAGTGTTGCGAGTGGGGGGAGGGGGGTCCCTCAGTGACCCACCCTGCTATATATCCCGTGTACAAAAGCTGACCCCTTTACTATCTTGTAGGATCTAAGGTTTCCGATACTTTTTTTTTAATTCTATGCATCTGTGACTAAATATTTCAGTCTGTGGAAATCAGGTTGTTAAAATGATGGTTTTCTGCGACTGTCTTCTCATCCAGCATTTTCTATGGACATTTCTGAAACTGCAATTTATTCTATCTTCATCCAAAGATGTAACTGCGTTGTGCCTGTTTACAGCACAGCTGTGATATCTCCTCTTTTCAGCCGACACATCTGACTTCCGCAGGCATTGCTGACTGGGTTAGCCATATCAGAACTGTGTAATTCAAAAGCTCTGATTTCCTTCTTTACTGATTATGAAATATTGTATGTTGCTCCAGAAAAGATGCATGTAATAAGAGCAACTATGGAGGGTTGGCCTGAAACTGGATATCTCATCCAGCAAGATTGCTATTTGGTCCACTTGTGTTAAACTGGTTAGCATGTTTATATGATCCTATGCAGCTTCTTTGACTGGCTGTGTAATCCCCATGTAGCCTCCTCATAGCTATGTCTATACATTAAAGTTAATGTTGAGAGGACTGGCTTCGCTGCACTGGGGTTTTCCAGTGTGGCTCAGTCTCTCTCTGCAGAATGGCACAAACTCCACAGCTCATGCAACGTTTGCAACGGATCTCATTAAAAATTGCAATTATGGACTGAGCAACCAACTTCGGAGTACAAAGCAAATGGCTTGACCACTGAGATAACTATGGCCAGCATGGTCACACTATACCTAAGTCTGAACATGGCCACTAGGAAATGTTCTGTGCAACAAAGGTAGCCACACATGTAGCTAGCTCACTATACCCTAGTCTGAACATGGCCACTAGGAAATGTTCTGTGAAACAAAGGTGGCCACACATGTAGCTAGCTCATCCTACCCTAGTCTGAATATAACCACTAGGAAATATTATGTGAAACAAAGGTGACCACACATGAAGCCAGCTCACTGTACCCTAGTCTAAACATGGCCACCAGGAAATGTTCGGTGAAACAAAGGTGACCACACATGTAGACAGCTCAATGTACCCTAGTCTAAACATGGCCACCAGAAAATGTTCTGTGAAATAAAGGTGTTTGACCATGATGTGATTGTGTTCTCTCAACAGCTGTGTATGTGTTTCACCCTGATGTAATTGTGTTCTCTCGACAGCTGTGTATGTGTTTGACCCTGATGTAATTGTGTTCTCTCGACAGCTGTGTATGTGTTTGACTGTGATGTAATTATGTTCTCTCGACAGCTGTGTATGTGTTTGACTGTGATGTGATTGTGTTCTCTCGACAGCTGTGTATGTGTTTGACCCTGATGTGATTGTGTTCTCTTGACAGCTGTGTATGTGTTTGACCGTGATGTTATTGGGGTTTCTCTTGACAGCTGTGTATGTGTTTGACAATGATGTGATTGTGGTTTCTCAACAACTGTGTATGTGTTTGACCGTGATGTGATTGTGTTCTCTCGACAGCAGTGTGTGTGTTTGACCATGATGTGATTGTGTTCTTTCAATAGCTGTGTATGTGTTTAACCGTGATGTAATTGTGTTCTCATGACAGCTGTGTATGTATTTGACAATATTGTGATTGTGGTTTCTCAACAGCTGTGTATGTGTTTGACTGTGATGTAATTGTGTTCTTCTCGACAGCTGTGTGTGTGTTTGACCATGATGTGATTGTGTTCTTTCAATAGCTGTGTATGTGTTTGACCGTGATGTAATTGTGTTCTCATGACAGCTGTGTATGTATTTGACAATAATGTGATTGTGGTTTCTCAACAGCTGTGTATGTGTTTGACTGTGATGTAATTGTGTTCTTCTCGACAGCTGTGTGTGTGTTTGACCATGATGTGATTGTGTTCTCTCAATAGCTGTGTATGTGTTTGACCGTGATGTGATTGTGTTCTCTCAATAGATGTGTATGTGTTTGACTGTGATGTAATTGTGTTCTCTCAGTAGCTGTGTATGTGTTTGACTGTGATGTAATTGTGTTCTCTTGACAGCTGTGTATGTGTTTGACCGTGATGTTATTGGGGTTTCTCTTGACAGCTGTGTATGTGTTTGACAATGATGTGATTGTGGTTTCTCAACAACTGTGTATGTGTTTGACCGTGATGTGATTGTGTTCTCTCGACAGCAGTGTATGTGTTTGACCGTGATGTTATTGGGGTTTCTCTTGACAGCTGTGTATGTGTTTGACAATGATGTGATTGTGGTTTCTCAACAACTGTGTATGTGTTTGACCGTGATGTGATTGTGTTCTCTCGACAGCAGTGTGTGTGTTTGACCATGATGTGATTGTGTTCTTTCAATAGCTGTGTATGTGTTTAACCGTGATGTAATTGTGTTCTCATGACAGCTGTGTATGTATTTGACAATAATGTGATTGTGGTTTCTCAACAGCTGTGTATGTGTTTGACTGTGATGTAATTGTGTTCTTCTCAACAGCTGTGTGTGTGTTTGACCATGATGTGATTGTGTTCTCTCAATAGCTGTGTATGTGTTTGACCGTGATGTGATTGTGTTCTCTCAATAGATGTGTATGTGTTTGACTGTGATGTAATTGTGTTCTCTCAATAGCTGTGTATGTGTTTGACTGTGATGTGATTGTGTTCTCTCAATAGCTGTATATGTGTTTGACTGTGATGTGATTGTGTTCTCTCAATAGCTGTATATGTGTTTGACCGTGATGTGATTGTGTTCTCTCGACAGCTGTGTATGTGTTTGACCGTGATGTAATTGTGTTCAGACACCCAGGTAGCAGACAATTAGTTAGTAACAGACACCCTGGCAAATGACACATAGGTGCCAACAGACACCCAGGTAACAGACACATAGGTGGTAACAGATAGTCAAGTAATGGACATCCAGGAAAATGACACCCAGGTAGTAATATACACCCATGTAATGGACATCCAGGTAAATGACACTTAAATGGTAATAGACACCTATGTAATAGAAACCCAGGCAACTGACACTTAGGTGGTAACAGACACTAAGGTAATAGAAACCCAAGTAAAGGACACCCAGATAATGGACACTCAGGTAAATGACATCCAGGTAACTGATACCCATGTAACTAATTCCCAGTTAACTGATGCCCAGGTCATGGATACATGGGTAAATGACACTAGTTATACATTCCTGTGTGAGTGAAACAATAGTCAGCTTTTGATTCTAGTTATACATTCCTGTGTGAGTGAAGCAATAGTCAGCTGTTCATTCTAGTTATACATTCCTGTGTGAGTGAAACAATAGTCAGCTGTTGATTCTAGTTATACATTCCTGTGTGAGTGAAGCAATAGTCAACTGATGTTTTTAGTTATACATTCCTGTGTGAGTGAAGCAAAAGTCAGCTGTTGATTCTAGTTATACATTCCTGTGTGAGTGAAACAATAGTCAGCTGTTGATTCTAGTTATACATTCCTGTGTGAGTGAAGCAATAGTCAGCTGTTGATTCTAGTTATACATTCCTGTGTGAGTGAAGCAATAGTCAACTGATGTTTTTAGTTATACATTCCTGTGTGAGTGAAGCAAAAGTCAGCTGTTGATTCTAGTTATACATTCCTGTGTGAGTGAAACAATAGTCAGCTGTTGATTCTAGTTATACATTCCTGTGTGAGTGAAGCAATAGTCAGCTGTTGATTCTAGTTATACATTCCTGTGTGAGTGAAGCAATAGTCAACTGTTGTTTTTAGTTATACATTCCTGTGTGAGTGAAGCAAAAGTCAGCTGTTGATTTTAGTTATACATTCCTGTGTGAGTGAAGCAATAGTCAGCTGTTGATTCTAGTTATACATTCCTGTGTGAGTGAAGCAATAGTCAGCTGTTGATTTTAGTTATACATTCCTGTGTGAGTGAAGCAATAGTCAGCTGTTGATTTTAGTTTTACATTTCTGTGTGTTTAGCAATAGTCAGCTGTTGATTCTAGTTATACATTTCTGTGTGTTTAGCAATAGTCAGCTGTTGATTCTAGTTATACATTTCTGTGTGTTTAGCAATATTCAGCTGTTGATTATAGTTAAACATTCCTGTGTGAATTTTACAATATTCATTTTATGAGAAGGAACAGGCAAATACATGATGTCACTGTAGCTTTTTCTTTGTGTTCGCCCTAGTAGATGGTTCTAGTTGTTCCTGCATTTCTGGACTCATGTCCTGTTGCAGAACCTAAGTGTTGCATGTACATCCATTTCTCAGGTCACCTCATTTGTATGCAGGCTGTTGGTTCTTTGCCTCTCAGGAAGATGTACTCTGAATTTGAAGAACGCCACTAATTGGTCAGCTCTTATGAAAGGCTTTTGGGTACACAGTGGGTTTGTTCTTGATTTCCCCACAAGAGCCCCAGAACCCACAGGGGGAATGTCACTGTAGGGTAGGTTGTGAGGACAATGTCAGAAGTTTGAAATTATGGACTGTTTTGTTCCTTAGTTTAAGCCCTGCTCTCCTTCGCCAGGCAATCCCTGATAGGTTGTGAAGACAGTGTTGGAAGTTTGAAATTATCCACTGTTTTGTTCTTTAGTTTAGGTCCTGCTCTCCTTTGCCAGGCAACCTCTGTTATCATTAAGATTTGGGTCTATCACACACTCGAGCAATCATTGATTTCAGATTCTGCCATTGAGTACATGTACTGGGACCTCTGTCATGTCATTAATGGTAGTTGTAAATTGTTGTGTCATTGGTGGCAGTTGTAGACTGTCATGTCCTTGCTGGTAGTTGTCAACTGTCATCTCATTTTTGGCACTTGTCATCTGTTATGTCTTTGTTGGCAGTGGTCAGCTGTCATTTTATTGTTGGTAGTTGTCAGCTGTTATACTATTATCTTGGCCTGCATTTAAGGTAGTGCCACTGCATGTACCTCACTAGGCTTCATTATTACATGTAATTTGTTGTTTGCCCCCTTTCATAAGTTCTCTTAGTCAGATTAACTCTTTGAGTCCCAGGGGGTCTAGCATCAGAGGCCCAAGGGTTGGTAATGCAATTTTTTTTTAATTTCACAAGTGTAACACATTAAAACAGCCCATACTAATTCAATTGCCGCGCAACATACACCTATTTCACATCAAAGTGACCAGGGATTGTTGAGGAATAACTATAGAATATAGCTACAACAAATAATTGCATTAGTAATTAATCACCAGAAGTAAAGTCTTGAGGCCACAAGTCTTGCCTGAACAAAACTGTTTGTTAGCCAGAAGACATGTTATTTAGAATACATCACTTACCAGAAATCAAAACACTTATCAAAGGAAAATACCAGGGATTGTGGAGAGAACAAACTAACAGTAAACATTCACAAGACCCCATCAGCAGACTCAACAGAAAGCAACATACAACACTTTTCCGTCTACGAACAGGACACTGCAGGCTCAACTATCACATGCATAAAATAAAGATTGTACAGTCCCCACAGTGTGCCTGTCAGACAGGACCCCAAACACCTGAGCACATTTTGCAGACCTGCCCACTCTACCTACAACTTCAAAAAGACACCTCCCCTCAAGAGCAAAGTGTGCAGAGCAAGCTACGGGGGACCATGCAGGACCTGCAGCTGACATGCGAGTTCATAGAGGCAACCCACCTGATGGTCTGATCTGAGCATACGAAACCGAACGCAAAGAAGAAGAAGAAGAAGAATACATCACTAGTATTTAAGTCTTGAGTTGAGGTTCCAGCTTCACTGCCGACTGGTCACTTCATAACTATTTGTTCATTTCTGCTGTGCCAGTGGACATCACAAAATGTCCTATTTGAAAACTAGGGACAAACTTGTCAGTACCAGCAGAATTTTGAAGCTTACACATGCAGTGTAAAAATGCATAAGGCAGCTGTCAGATTTGCAAACACTAATATTCCCACACCAGAATTGCAGCTCTCTGTTAGCACAAACTTTCTGTCATGAAAGCCGACAATGCACCCACATTCTAAATGTAATCAGCCATCTGTGATTTTAGTTCAGCCGGTAGCATGCCATGGCACAACTGAAAATAACATTCCACAGCATACAGCGCAGACACTGACTGCCGGTCAAAATGAATGCTAGGCACAGTCACTGTTTAAAGCCGTGGCACATTTTTTTAATTTTGCCAGACAGTGGCCGTTGCATTTTTGCTCTATTTGAAGACTGAAAGGGTACAGTTTTGTCATCCAGTTTCTGAGTTGAGTGCATGGTGTGACACAGTGAGCTGCAGATTTCATTTGAAATGTTTTTCGACTGTGACCAACATAGTGGTGTGAATTGAAGATTCAGAAAATGGTGCAATACCTGTTGTTGCAGTATTGGTGGTGCAACTATGGCATTAAAAAAGATCGTGTGTGCAACTGCTGATCTGTTAGTGACTTCTGCTACCATCCATGCTTAACTGCATTTCTAATGTCAGACTGTTTGTGTTAGCTCTTCGGATGGCTACCATATTCTTTTAATACGTGTATATGCTAGTTCATATGCTGAGACAGCAGCATGTCAATCATTCCACGAAGGACTGGGATAAACATTATGTGTGTTTTTCTTTGGCACAGGAGCGAAGCAACTAAGGCGTGACCCGTTTGCTATGAAGCTGAAACTAAGATTACCAGATTACAGCTCAGTAGCTGGGCAATGGAACATTTGGGTTGCTAGTCCAGAAATGGTAAATTTGCACTAGCGGGAATAAGCTGGAAGCAAGTAATTTTTTAGCATCCCAGTTGTCAGCCGGTGACCTGCAATTTTGGCTCAGGGTAAAGTAACTTCTAGCAGCAGATGGAAGATGTTTGACAGAAACTAGACTGACATTGATTGCTAGAATATTGCCAGTAAAGACACCATGCTTTCTAACATTGCCAGTAAAGACACCATGTTCTCTAACATTGCCAGTAAAGACACCATGCTCTCTAACATTGCCAGTAAAGACACCATGTTCTCTAACATTGCCAGTAAAGGCACCATGCTCTCTAACATTGCCAGTAAAGACACTATGTTCTCTAACATTGCCAGTAAAGGCACCATGTTTTTAAAGTTTAAATACTGGCCATTTCATGTATTTTTATGGTACACTAATCTTTGCACAAGTCTTTGTAAGAAATGTTAATGTGGTTTTGGCTGTGTAATAGATGTAAGTCTCACCAGAGTAGATGTTGGTATATCCGATTTGAGTTTATTTCCTTTTATGCAAACAGTTATTGTCCTGATAGTTTCTTCTAATGGTATATTTGTAGACAAGGATGTAATGTCCATTGGTACTGTGTGTTTTTGTCCTAAATTCATGGTATAAGCAATTCACTTAATTCGAATATGTCTATTACTGTTCTGTTTTCAAACGGCTGTTTTACTGGCCTTAGTACTTCTGCTGACCATTTCACCAATCAATGTTGAGCCAATTTTATCATGGAAACGATTAGCCTTAGAAGTATTCAAGCCTTAGAGGTGTTTCAGCCTTATAGGTATTCACGCCTTAGAGGTGTTCCAGCCTTAGGGGCTTTCCAGCGTTAGAGGCGTTCCAGCCTTAGAGGTATTCCAGCCTTAGAGATGTTCCAGTCTTAGGGGTGTTCCAGCTTTAGAGGTGTTCCAGCCTTAGAAGTGTTCCAGCCTTATAGGTGTTTCAGCCTGATGTAATTTGGGAAGACCGTACAACTTGGGAGTCTGTGAGCCACATGGAGTTAGCTTTTTTGCAGTCACCTCACTGATAAGTTTATTATTCGGGAGTGACTGAATTTCTGTCTTTATTTCAGTTTCTAAGTCTCTAGATTTGTTTTGTGTGGTCTATAATTAGAATTTGCACTGATCCATTAAAAAATCTCCTAACTTGGCTTGGTAGTCTGATTTGTTCATAACAACACCACTTGCCTAGTTTCCATTAGCTCTTAAACCTTTAGTTCAGAAATGTGTTAGTCAGCTTAGATGACGTATGGTACTCCTGCTTGCTAATATATGACTACACACTTTTGTTCTTTATGTGGGATTTTACAATAAATATATGAACTATTATACATCTTCTGGTTATTGATCCTTGTTAACCTACTAATGCTTTTTAGGAGCCATGGCAGATGATAACAGAAGGTCACCCACGCCACATAACAGACACTCACCCACTCGTCCATGTCAGTTGGCACATGAGATTGCAGGTTAAAGAGAAGCTCACCCGTTTCAATTTCTATGTGTGGAGTTTGGGCACAGAAAGTAAATAATAGATAGAAGAAAGTACAATGATAAGAATTCACAAACAATAAAGGGAAGCAACTCCTCTTTATGACTTTAAAATTAAGTAAACAAATTAAAAATAAACTAAGTGGCATTGTAAAAATCAACCCAGTTAAGCCGACTAGGCACACGAGAGGAAGTACGCGAAACTCCACGACGTGCAGAACAACTGTTTTGAAGCCGCACCTGGTTATTGCCGGGAGCCCAAATTCAACATAACGGTTGAACGTTGTTTCTGGGACCTCTCCACGGGTGATCTTCGTCCGAATGGTGGCATTTTGTGTCACCTGATGTTTGTCGCTTAGCGTGATGTCCTGGTCGGGTAAAAAGTCAGTAAGTCGTCTCGAGCTCCTGGATAAAGAAAAGACCAAAGTCGGCATGAACTGGATACCTGCCACCAACACTTTTTCTTCTTCTTCCTCTTCTTCTTGGATCCTTCTGTCAGAAAACTTATATTAGGATGTCGGTCACCTTTATGAAAGTATCGTGCAGTTTTGTTTTCACTGTGGTTGGAAAAGACCAGATTGCGTCTCTGTTGTCAGCATACAATTGACAGCGTTGGAGCACATGCTCAGCATTTTCTGGTGCAATGCCTCGGGAACATGTCTTCGTGCTTCCTACACCGAAACGTTTAAACAAATGTTGACGCAATCTGTTGTACCATGTCCTTAGTCTGAATAAAATACTGTGCACACCTCTAGAGAGGCGGTGAAGCGAATTTTGAGGAGAAAATTGTGTGTGTTTATCCGGCTACCGTTCTTGAAAACTAGAAAGTGTTGCCAAGAAGGTAGCCGCTGGAATAGAATAACTGGCAGCAACAACCCAGAGGTGTACCAAGCCAGGAACTCAAAGGACAGGTGAAATGCTCTAGTGATGGAGTCCAAACCGACTCCTCATTACGTGAACATGATTAACCCAGACCTTCCGGGGGCAAACAGAAACTCTGGATCACAGTGCCAGGCAGTCGGACGAACTGCCCACATTGCGAGCAGAATGATTACTGGCTCAACAAGTGCCCAACAAAGTGACGACGGCCCCTTTCGTACTAATGCCAGCAGATAGTTTTTCTATCCCTGGAGTCCACATAGCAAAGCAATGCACAGCCGATCTCTCCTACCTAGGACGTAGAAGTCAGTCCGCAGAAGAAAGGTTTTCCCTCCAAAGGCGCACAGTCCTTTACAGAAGAGGAAGACATGCAAGACACACAAAAATACAAACAATATACACAGCTCTTGAACTTGATTAAATTTGTTGTTGTTGCTTTTAAGCCCCACCCTTGCTGCTGCCGGGGGCCCTAATATAACCCAGCCTATCGGCTGGACGGGGTTTCTGGAACCTGTCTCCGAGTGATTATCATCTGAAAGGTGGCACTTTGTGTCACCGAGTGTTGTCGCTAGGTGTGATGTCCCTGTGGGGTTGAACGTCATTCACTCCTTCCCTGCGAACCAACATCTAGAATAAACTAGATTTGCTAGAAAACAAAAATTCATAACTGAATATGCCCTAAGTAACTAATATTACATAATGGGTTTTGTCTGTGTGTGGCGGAGCGGCTAGTCGCTCGCTGCGGATCGGAAGGTCGTAGGTTCGCTTCCTGGGGGAGCCAACATTTTTTTCAAAAAAATTACCTTGGCTCCGTGGTTCACCTAGCCTTGAGTGGGTACTGGGTGCAGTCCCGGGAAGTAGAGGCGGCCGGCGTGATGCTGATCACAACACCCTTCTTGTGCCGATTGGTCTAGCCCTGTATGCCCAATACGCCTAAAAGGTATGAGAGAGGGTCCTGTGCTTTACTTTACTTAATATAAACGCAGGGTGTGAAGAAGTGGTAATTAACAAAATTAACAGAGTGATAAAAGAAAAGCGTGATTTTGTGAACGAGTATCAAAGAGAGTCAGAGAGAGAGAGAGAGAGAGAGAGAGAGAGAGAGAGAGAGAGGGGGGGGAGAGAGAGAGAGAGAGAGAGAGAGAAGACAGAAACAGAGTGGGAGAGAGAGAGGAAAAATGAATGTCCTGCATGCTTGTCCTTCAAACACAATGCCATTCCATACGTCATTCCATATGTCACGTAACTTTGAAATATGGCAATGAATTTTAAATTTAAAAAAAAAGTTTAAACATTTTTTTTAATGCTGGATATAACCTAACGATTTAATGGGTTTTCTGGGACTTGTTCCCCGGGGAATTCTCATCCACATGGTGGCACCTTGTGTCACCCGTTGTTGTCGCTCCTCGGTGTAGTTTAATGTCACTCAGTCTATCTATCTATCTCTTTTTTTTTAAACCCCCAGGACATCACACAAGGATAAACACCCGATGACACAAAGTGCCACCATGTGGATGAGGATCACCCGTGAAGAGGTCCCAGAAACCGCGTTCAGCCATTAGACCATATTTATGACCGGGCTACATTGCGTCCCCTGGCAAGAGCCAGAGTGGGGCTTCAAATAACGAAAAATTGCATCAGTTAGCGCTAGATGGGGAAAATGTATACTTTTAAAAGGTGGCCGAGGGATAGGAGAGAAAGAGTGATGTGATCAAGTGACAAAAGACTGACTGACTGACTTTCTACCCCACCAGGACATCACACAAGCGACAAACACCCGATGACACAAAGTGCCACCATGTGGGTGAGAATCACCATGGAGTGGTCCAAGAAACCGCGTTCAGCCATATTTATGGCCAGGCTATATTGCGGCTCCTGGCAAAAGCCAGAGTAGGGCTTCAAATAACGAAAAATTTCATCCTTTAAAAGACGAGAAGTATTTTTAGTGACAAAAGACGATGGACTCATGAGACAGAAATCAAGAGAGAGAGAGAGAGAGAGAGAGAGAGAGAGAGAGAGAGAGAGAGAGAGAGAGGCAGGAAGAGAGAAGAAATGAATGTTCTGCATACATGTATGCCTCAGTCTCAAAGATGAGTAATATTACCATTCACTAATTATTATAATATTAGGAATGCTGTTATTATGTAAAGTTACAGAAACAATGGATTATATTCCCTTGGTTCGGCAGTTGAAGTAAAATTATCTTACAATATACTGCGTCCCCATAGGGTCGGCGTTCGAAGCTGTGCCAAATATTAGGTTAAGGATAATTCTAAAAGTGAAGTTATTGATAATATTCAATACTGGGTTTTCTTTTATAACTTATAAAAATCATCTCTGATACAAATTCAAATCTCCAATCCACAGATAACTTGACAAGGGCTGTAAAGTCAGTTCTGAGAAAAGATATTTAACATTTTCATAATTAACATCACAGACACCCTATAGCGTATTCTGACAAAACATGGATGACGACTTGCAACATACACAAATACAAATGTAGGGTTGAAATGATTAAATTTTTGTATCCTATTGCAATCATTTTTATTTTTATTTTAATGAATCCCTCAGCAATTCTATATCTTTGCAGTCAGGATTCTGTGGCCACGACGTTAATTAAAACAAGCCTAAACAACGTATAAAAAATGTTTCTAATTATTTTTGGCCCCTCCTTACACCCGTCTTTTACACAACAACTGTATGTTATGAATAAAGCTTAAGTCAGAAGTAGAACAGAGCCATTATGTTGACCCACTGTTTAAACCGATAACCTAAAAATATGCATTTTATGAATTTCAAGGATCAAACTCAAAAGCATGGGTATTAAATTACATGCGCGCACTCGAGAGCGCACACATACACACACTCACCCACTCACCCACTCACTCACTATACACACACCCACCCACTCACTCTACACACGACCACCCACTCACTCTACACACGCCCACCCACTCACTCTACACACGACCACTCACTCACTCTACACACGCCCACCCACTCACTCTACACACGACCACCCATTCATTCACTTTACAACGCCCACACACTCATTCACTTACACATACATACATACACACACATACATACATGAGTGCACGCTCGCGCGCACGCACGCACGCACACGCACATACACACATGCCTTTATGTATACATACATACATACATACATACATACATACATACATACATACATACATACATACATACATACATACATACATACATACATACATACATACATACATACATACATACATACATACATACATACATACATACATACATACATACATACATACATACATACATACATACATACATACATACATACATACATACATACATACATACATACATACATACATACATACATACATACATACATACATACATACATACATACATACATACATACATACATACATACATACATACATACATACATACATACATACATACATACATACATACATACATACATACATACATACATACATACATACATACATACATACATACATACATACATACATACATACATACATACATACATACATACATACATACATACATACATACATACATACATACATACATACATACATACATACATACATACATACATACATACATACATACATACATACATACATACATACATACATACATACATACATACATACATACATACATACATACATACATACATACATACATACATACATACATACATACATACATACATACATACATACATACATACATACATACATACATACATACATACATACATACATACATACATACATACATACATACATACATACATACATACATACATACATACATACATACATACATACATACATACATACATACATACATACATACATACATACATACATACATACATACATACATACATACATACATACATACATACATACATACATACATACATACATACATACATACATACATACATACATACATACATACATACATACATACATACATACATACATACATACATACATACATACATACATACATACATACATACATACATACATACATACATACATACATACATACATACATACATACATACATACATACATACATACATACATACATACATACATACATACATACATACATACATACATACATACATACATACATACATGCATACATGCATGCATGCATGCATGCATGCATGCATGCATGCATGCATGCATGCATACATACATACATACATACATACATACATACATACATACATACATACATACATACATACATACATACATACATACATACATACATACATACATACATACATACATACATACATACATACATACATACATACATACATACATACATACATACATACATACATACATACATACATACATACATACATACATACATACATACATACATACATACATACATACATACATACATACATACATACATACATACATACATACAGTATATCCTTCGAAGACCACGTCGACCAAGTTATTTTAGACATCAACCTCGATCAAGAATATAAACCTTTGCACTAGGTGTTCAACTGCAACTGTTCCTGTGTTGCCACGCTTGATAGGATCTGTCGTGAGCAGAATCCAGTGGCTGTCGATGCAGAGGTTCACGCGCTTATATGTGACAATTCAGATGAGGCGGATGTACTGATCTACACAGATGGGTCCATTGTACGAGGACAAAGATAGTGCATGTGCATTTACTGGGTGCTCTGCAGGCAGAACAGTCCAGGAGGCCAGTATTGCCTTCTGTATGACTACTAGCAGCATCAATGGAGGTGATGGCGGCGACACGAGCTTTCATGTGGCTAGCATCGCAGGGCTATTCTCACCTGTGTGTCTGCTGAGTGATTCCATGAGCATGACCCGGCTGGTCGAGGCGAGCTTTGTACGCAGACAGTAGATCGAATCACTGCACAACTCCATGCACTTTGTCCCAGTTAATGCGGGGGTTGTTGACAATGAAAGAGCCGACAGATTAGCCAGTTCTGCCTTAGTTACAGAGGGCCGGCGCATGGATCATGCCGATTTTTAACGCCATTAGAGAGAGAAAGGCTTTCGGTGGATTTTGGGAGCCACACATCCACATCTTTGCTAAGAGTGCAAGAATTGTGAGTTTATAAAAATTAACAACAGTTTAGGGACGACAAGGATGTGTACTGTCACCTGATTTGTTTTAATTATACAGTGAATATATAATGAGATTTTTAATTGATATGTCGCCTGTAATTGTTGTTGGTAGGCACAATATAAACAATTTATGTTATATTGATGACACAGTCTTGATAGTAACAATCCAGAAAGGACTACAGGAAATGATAAACATTGTTGTAGTAGAAAGTGGAAGAATGGGCCTCAGTTTGAGTAATGAGAAGACTCGAGTAATGGTGGTATCAAAGAAAAGAATTATCCCTGAATGTGTAATAAAAGTCAATGGTGTTATTTTGGAACAAGTACAGACATTTAAATATCTGGGCACATGGATAACATCAGATGGAAGATGCATTACTGAGACAAGAAACAGGACAAACAATATGTGTCTGTCAATGAAGATTAGAAAAAGAATTCTTGCTTGCTACATACATCCAGTTCTAACATATGGCTGTGAGTCCTGGACAATCGGTAGGCAGGCCAAACAATTTCTTGAAGCCTCAGAGATGTGGTTTTACAGAAGAATCCTTAAAATACCTTCTTCTTCTTCAGCATTCAGAGCCCTTGTGGTTCATTGCTGCAGATATCACTCACCTCTATTCATCTCTCTGGCTGGCCTTCTCTTTTCAGCTGGTAACACCAAGTGTTTGCAGGTCTGTCTGGACGCCATCGCTCCATCGTCTTCTTGGTCTGCCTCGTGGTCTACGACCATTCATCTAACTCGTGTATACAGTTTTTACTTATCTGTCACCTGACATTTTTTCAGTATGGCCCAACCCTTTCAGCTCTCATTATTCCAGTGATCAATAGTGATTTAAACAGATTATGAAATTCGTTGTTGCTTCTTACTCTCCATTCAACGCTGTTTGCTTCTTTGATGGGTCCAAAGATTTGTCGTAAGACTGTTTTCGAAAACCTGTAATAAGGCTTCATCTCTGTTAGTTGTGCTGCAAGTTTCAGAGCCATATAAAACGACTGGTCTTATCAACGTTTTATATATTTTGATCTTGGTGTTGCGAGGCAGACATTTTGACTTTAGCTGATTTTAAAAGGCATAGTATACTTTATTTCCAGATTGTATTCTAGATTGTATTTCTTCTTTCAGCATGTTGGAGCAGTTGAAGTTTGCACTCAAGTACTTAAATGTTTCCGTTCGTTTGATTTTCATATTATCGACTTGTTTGTGGCCAGACTATATATCCTTTCCCTGTCTAGTTATTATCACGTACTCTGTCTTATCTTGATTAATAACTAGTTCCATTTTCTGAGCTGATTCTTTAAAATACCTTAGACAGCCAAACAAGAGCAACCAAGAGGTTTTGAAAGAGACGGGAGTCCGAAGACAACTTATCACAGACATCAGAAGGAGACAGTCATCATTTTTCGGCCATCTAATTAGAAGAAGGAAAATAGAACATGCTGTGACCAATGGAATGGTATGCATAAGGATGGATAGAGGAAGACAACGAGAGAAGATTCTTGACAGTCTTGTTGCATGGCATGGAGGTGTGTCAGCACACAAACTGATACATGCTGCAGCAGAGCGCGGATTGTGGAGGCATGATCGCCCACGCCATTCGGCAAGGCACCTGATGATAATGATGATACACTATTCGTAATCGTATTCGGCCGGATAGTTGGTCCCTCTATTTGTATTCGGCCTAATAGTTAATTACATTGTTTTAGCTTCTAAAATCAAATTATTCATAATGAATTCTACAGCTTTCTTTGAATTGTGTGTGTTTAATAGAATTTTTTTTTAATAATTAATCTTCACTACATATATATTATGAATTATAATCTATTCTGTATCTTTCTCATTGTCGTTTGTTCTGTAATTAATTTATTTATATGTTATGAATTTCAGTTAATCTTAATGAAGTTTGTATGTTTTTGTCCCAGTGAGTATACTACACTCAATTTAAGTGAGTTGTGAAGCCTTTGAACTGATCAACCCTCAGGATTTTAATGGGAATCTGTAGTGTTAACTGAGTTCTCAGAGGATATGTTTGCTATTTTAAATTTATATATTATGTAATTATGTATATGCTTTTATTTGGATTGTGATAAAAATTTTAATGTGAATAATGGGACAAATTTCGATAAGATTGTATCATAAAATCAAAACTCGGGTGTGTTCTGTTGTGGAGACTTTCCTTTATTGTGTATAATTATATTGGTGGAGAAAAAACCGAAAGACCTTTTCAATTGAGTAATCGCTGCAGATAAATTGTATGTTTTTCTAATGTCAATTTAGAAAATTAATATAAATGATAGATATGATAGATATAAAGATATAGATGATAAGCATTGCATTCTGTGAATAAAATAATGCGGATTAGGGATTTGATTATGATTATGTTGTTGACATTCCGCAGACCTCAGTACAGCTGGTGGTTTATTACTAATAAGTCAATATTCAGCTCAAATCTACGTGGCTAGTATAGTTCAGTTAACAGTAGACAGGAATCTGGAAAAACAAGGACCACTGAGGAGAGGGATCGAATCCTGGATGCGATTAGAAATTTCAACAAAAGTCACACAACACATAGAAATATGACAAACACAACACAACTTACCACACCACAAATCACACACAATACACAAAAATATCACACAACACATAGATACACGTAACCACAACAAGTCACACAACACTTAAAAATACAACAAACACAAAACATAATATTGCCACACACTTTCAACACAATAAGTAACACAACATACCACCACTATGCAGGAAAATATCACTCAACACATAGATTTAACACGCAGCCACAACAAGTCACACACAACACATTGAAATAGCACACACGTGTGTAAGTTGCTCATTTAATTAACCAACAACACGTCACTATACACAGATATCGCTACACCACACACAAAAAAAGTGAATTCGAACCGTCACACAACACTTACTTACAGTCACAGAAATCACACTCTCATACCGTTACAGCACTTTAAAAAGCACTACATCGTTACAGCAGGAAGAGAGGAGGATGCGGGCAGAATAGGATGATGAAATCTGATGCAATCGATAGTATTAGAAAATCGCACTTGAGAACGTAAACAAGTTGAGCATACAAGAATATTCTAGAAGCAGAAAAAGTAGGGAAAAACACCAAAACAACAACAAATAATGAGCAACAAAAGCACTTTAGCAGTTTTCATTCTAAAAGACTTAGAAAGTGGAGGAGCTATGAATATTGACCCTCAGATCAATTCTTCAGTCCACAAGACTCAAGAGGCTCAGTCATACTGACCCTTAAAAAATGCCTTCAGTCGTTGAGTCTCAGAGGACGAGCGATAAGTCTCAATGATCCTCAGTTAAGGCAGTCATATGAGCCTCGAAGACAGTCACTAGAGAGCAGACGAGACAACGAACTACAGAGACGACATAAAAGATACATGGATCCATGGATTAGTTAGGAACGTGATGTTAGATGTTAGTCGATGATCAATCCGCTGGTACAAGACAGCACTAACCACTATCGACACGACTATCTTTCCACTCGTCTATAATCTTTCAATCGACTCCTCCTGTAGCAAAACTAAAGACGAACGCAAAAAGAAGAGAGCTGTGCTACATTCTTCTCCTACTCCATCTTCTTCTTCTCCTCCTCTTCTTCTTCTTCAGCATTTCGAGCCCTTAAAGTTCATTGCTGCAGATATCACCCGCCTCCATACATCTCTCTATTTGGTCTTCTTTTTTCCAGTTGATGACACCGAGCATGTCTGATTGGATATTATCTCTTCATCGTCTTCTTGGTCTGCCTCGTGGTCTACGACCATTCATCCCCCTCGTGTATACAGTTTTTACTGCTCTTCCATCTGACATTCTTTCAGTTTATGCCAACCATTTCAGTCTATTAGCTCTCACTATGCCTTTGATCAGTGGTGATTTAAACATATTATTAATTTCATTGTCGCTTCTCACTCTTCAATTACCGCTGTGTGCATCTTTGATGAGTCCAAAGATTCGTCGTAACACTGTTTTCCGAGGATTGGGCAATAGTATTTAAGTCTGGAGGTGTTAATTAAAGGCACTAAAGAATATACTCGGTTAAACCAATAATTCACATGCAATGTATTAATAAAACAGCTGTCTGTTACGGAAATCAGCAAGAACTAGGTGACATCTTTAGAATAATCAAGAAATGTAGGCAGAGTTGAGTCGTTCTGAAAGACATGCAAGTAATGCTGTTTTATACTGAAAGAGTTCCTTTAGAACTAACCCCCCCCCCTTTTTTTTATTTTTGTTACGAAAAAAGGGGGGGGGGGGGGGGGGGGGGAACGCACACATACACACCCTCTCAAACGCCAACTGAAATCAATTCAACAAGCAATATTGTCCTCCATAATTATCTCCAGCGTTTTGTGGCAAGCGTGAGAGAAAGTTGCTTGTTGACGACAGAGATTGTGTGTTTTGGATCTTTCATATCCAAACAAGGGTGGCAGAAACGTTGTCTCTGAGCGGGATAACTGTTTTCATCGCTCAATAACGGTTATGATACGATAACAGAACGGGGACTATAAAAATAATGGATCTTATTGAAACGGACATACAGCCAGTTGAAACAACTGTCTGCGGGTCATTGTCGCGTATGTAGCATTTTTAGTTAGCACTCTCGTGTTTATTAAAAAAAAAAAAAGTTTGCTTGTGTTTAAAGAACATAAATATTAAATTGATGTAAATTTATATTTATATCGAAATTTATTGAGCCTATCCATATCCAAACAATGGTGGTGGTACACTAACAGTAACAGTAACACTTATCAAACATTCTCCAGCGTTTGCCTGGCTTGTTAACCCCCACCACACGGCGGTATCTCTACCGGTTATGATTCGGATTCGGTATGGAATGTTGAGAATCCAGAGGAGTTATTCTCTGAGAATCAGAGAATGACTCAGTGAGAATCTCAGAAGAGTCATTCATTCATAGGATAGGAGGCTAGGGCACTTACTTTTGATAACATTTCCCACTTTTTTTAAAAACATTTTTTAAAAGGGATATCTTTCCGAGTTTTCACTGGTCGTGACGTAATTAAAATTGCATTGTACGGAATATACGTGCCTGTTTTGTTTACAGTTACAGCATAGCTGCGATATTTGCACCTTTAGGCCTACACACATGTTTCTTTATTTTTAAGTCACCAAATCATGCTGGCTTCAAGACTTGGTAGGAAGTTCCAAGGGATCCTAGGGGTTTTCCAGGACAGTACCATATAATGGGGGAGGAAAGGGAAGTAATTTGAGGTTAGGACTAGTGTTAAGTGAGTAGCGACTGCTACTAAGCCTAACCCCCAAGCCCCCTATACTATAGGACATTCTGGGGATTTCCCTACCAAATTCTGAAGCCAGCGTAATGTGAAATAATAAAGAACCTGGGCTATCCTCCGAATAACGGTCCTAAATTATCGAGGCAGAAAATAATACCACCAGCTCTGAAATCACCTGCCAGCCCAGTTTAGACCGGTGGTCTCCAGCTTTTGTTTTTAGGTCGTTCCCATAAACCTTTTTTTTTAGGTTGTGCCCCCTTGAGTATATGGCAAGGTCCCTACCCCAGCGTAACAAAATGTGATTTAAAAAAAAAAAGAGGTTACTAGATTCCACAACAAGAAAACAGACAGTATGGAGATACATTTTAGTCACAATGTGCTCTTAAACCATAATTGGCTTTCCTCCAAACAACGGGCATATAATATGGCGGCCGCAAAAACACCCTAACAGGGCCTCAGTCACATGTCAATTGTGCACTTCCGGCGGCTTAATTTGCGGACATCCGGCGACTACCGCCACCGCCGAGAGTATCTCCCACTCCGCTGTGCGCGGCGTGGATTTGGGCTAAACTAGATGGCTGGGGCTCATGAGCAGCAGCTTCCGCATCTCCTGCAGCTTTGCTTGTGAGTCCCAGCCATTTAGTTTACCTCCAATCCACGCCACGTGTAGCGGCTAGGGAGATACTCTCAGCGGTGGCGGTAGTTGCCAGAAGTCTGCAATTAACATTTGACTGAGGCCCTATTTTTGGCCGCCATAATATGTGCCCGTTATTCGGAGGATAGCTCCATAATTTAAATGCCTTTTATTATTTTAATTAGATTTTGAACTGTAGATTTTTAAACTGCTTATGGAAACAAAAACTATCTTTGGCTTTTTGTTTCACAAATAGTTTTAATAGTGCACCGCACATGTGGTTTAGCAGGCACCCTTGCATTCCTGATTGGTGATGATATTATATATAGTGTCAACATTATGCCAGTCACCTTCACTCCTCAAGCTATTTCCCAGTTCCCATTTTTACCAGATTGTCCCAAGAGCACAAGCCGAATATGAAAATCCACCTCTGAAATTTACCTTTGGACCATCAGGCCCAGCTTGTATTTTTTTAAGCATATTCATCGAGTCACTAAGAATGCATGCCATATGTATGTGAACTATTGAGTACCAAGCCATGCTAAAGCCCTTGTTAGAGCCATAGCTTCCACTGTAAGGCTACTAGTTGTAACAGCAAAGGTGCCATTCATCTCCTTGATGGTTTTCCCCCTTGAGCTTACTGTGAAGGCCCATGTACTTCGCCTGCCCCTAATTACTGACCCATCTGTGTAAACTATAGCATCACCTTCATTTGTGTTTTTGTCAATCAGTGTTCTGACTACAGTATCAACAATGCCAGGAATAGATGTGCATTTATTTATATAACGATAATTTAAATTGGTGTAGAGACCAGCAAGTTTATCTTGCTCATGCAGTCAGTTATCTGACTAAGTTGATATCAGCTTCATGAAGGTTGTCATGCAGTCAGTTATCTGACTAAGTTGATATCAGCTTCATGAAGGTTGTCATGCAGTCAGTTATCTGACTAAGTTGATATCAGCTTCATGAAGGTTGTCATGCAGTCAGTTATCTGACTAAGTTGATATCAGCTTCATGAAGGTTGTCATGCAGTCAGTTATATGACTAAGGTGATATCAGCTTCATGGAGGTTGTCATGCAGTCAGTTATATGACTAAGGTGATATCAGCTTCATGGAGGTTGTCATGCAGTCAGTTATATGACTAAGGTGATATCAGCTTCATGAAGGTTGTCATGCAGTCAGTTATATGACTAAGTTGATATCAGCTTCATGGAGGTTGTCATGCAGTCAGTTATATGACTAAGGTGATATCAGCTTCATGAAGGTTGTCATGCAGTCAGTTATATGACTAAGGTCATATCAGCTTCATGGAGGTTGTCATGCAGTCAGTTATATGACTACTATAGAATATTGATATACAAATTTCAGATTTCATTGAGGTTGTCTTGCAGTTATTTGAGATTATGCATGTTTTCTGTTTTAGCTCTAGATGCATCATTGCTTGCGAGAATTACGTGTGTTCCATTTTTGAGTTAACAGTGAAAACCTCTAGCTGAACTGTGCAGGCGCTTACTATTTATAAATACTGTATATTTAAGATTTATCTGGTTTTTTTATACATTTATTTTATGTCCTTTTTTCTCTTTGGAATCTTTCAGCACTGATATCTCTGGATTTTGAACCTGTTGGAAGATGGTTTGAGGCCCACCATCATCGTGCTTACAGTCTTCACTCTCAGTCACATCATTCTTTAGACAGCTCTTCAACAGACTCGGATGAGGCCGAGGAGGAAGATCAGTTTGATGAGGAAGATGAGTCACTGCTTTTGCGATTGGATCCTAAAGAATGGAAGGTAAAATATTGACTAAGTTGATTATTGAGGACGATCATCACCCTACTCTGGATAGATCCATGGGTGCTTCCTCTTCTCAGGTAGCTCCACAAGGGTAAACAACTGATCACACCTGTTCTGTTTTTTTAAAATTAAATCTTTTAGCAGAGATCAACTGATCCTGCATTAACTGGTTGCTCCTGTCACATTTTGCTTTTTTTCCCAAACACTTTATGCCTCGTATAACTGCTGTAAGAACCCATGAAATCCCCATTGTAAAAATATGTTTGTTTTTTAGTTCTCTTGATCTAAACATTTATAACTGTATGCAACAAATGCATAAGAATTAAGGAGTTAACACAATACCGACCTGAAATAAAAAGTTTACCAAAGATCTTGTGCCCTCAGTGAAATATTTATGCCTAGCAGCTGCAGTTTTCACTCGCATATCCACCGGCCTGGAAAAAGATACATGGTATAATTGTAATCATCTTTTTTTTTTTATCTTTGCCATGCCCTGGCGCTGACTCCATGTCCTCGCTGGTGTATTCCTCTGTCTCCAACTCCCATCTTTATATCAGCAATTAATATATTTGCAATGTCAAACTGTGCCTACGTTATTAGCAAAAGTAAAGTCTAATTTGAAAGATATTAAAAACTCTATTTTCGTGTGGAGGAAAAGAAAAAAGATACGTATTTTCACACCATTAGTGCATTGTGCAGTTAGTTCTAGATTAGTCATTGCTAGATTGGTTATATGATCGGCATCACACTGCTAGCTTTTACTTCCCAGAGGTTAAATAGTAGTAACAGCAACCATGGACTAACAGAGGCAGACAAACAAAAGTCAACTTGATAGCATACAATTTTTTTATGGCTGCTTGTCTATCTGAGTCAAGGACTATTTCCACACCAACTCTTATAATTTAGCCCACCTGTGCCATTTATTCTTGGAAACTATTTGTCTAATAGTTCAGTCAGTGATATATCAGTGGGCTGCTTCTGATACTTTGTGCAACAGTGCTGCTGATAATTTAAAAAAAAATATGTAGATTTTCTATCTCACATTCCCACAGAAATAGTAGGAGGAGGTGGAGGTAGAGGAGACAAAGAGATTGAGATATGTAATTGAGTCTGTTGGAATGGACATTTAATTAAAGTGTTCTTTTCTGTTTCAGAAACAAGACCACTATGCTGTTCTGGGATTGAGCAAACTTCGATACAGATCTTCAGATGACCAGATCAAGAGAGCTTGTGAGTTACACTTTTTGTTATTAGCTCTGTCTATCTGGGAAGTATGTTCATTATTTTATTATGTATGTGATTATAACACTCAAGAAAAAGCAATAAGGAGAATAAATATGTGTCTGTTTGTATGTATGTGTCTGTTTGTATGTATGTGTATATATATAGTAGTCAACCGACAGTCCCATTGGACCGTGGAGTTATGCTGCTGCTGTTGGGAACATTGGCTGCTACGCCTGTAAAGTCCAATGCGGGAGTGGCACATAGTGTCTCTGACACATAGTCCACATAAAAACGTTGATGCTCTATCATTCTTAGGCTGGTTTACTCTCACTTGTTTCCTCTTTAAAGCTTGTTGCGCTTGGCTTCTTTCAAACTATGACAGTCCATCTTTCACTGTTCATTCTCTTTATGTCTGTACCGCACATGCTGACAGCTGACTTTGGTGTACTGACTTGTGGGTATTCAGGGAGAACCATGCTAAGGAGACCTTTGCCAGGTTTACCTGTTCTCCTAGCACCACTCACTGAGTCAGTCTAATTCGTGGTGTAGTGTTCTAATTTCATGCCTGTTTCTTTCTCATCAGTACACAAGGATATCGTCTGGAAACAACATTCTTCTGCCCAGGCCTATCTGTGCCCTGGTGACTACTGATGTGTGATGAGAACAGGAAACAATGGTGATCACTGGGGCAAGCCCATTAAGACACATTAAGATTTCTGTGCCCACACAACGCACTGAAGTGACACTGTTCTTTCGAAGAGCGCTGCTGCAGTTCAGTTTACCTAATTTTTCTGTGAATGCATGTCCAACAGCAGTCTGATGAGCATATTGTATGAGACGCTGTCGTACGCATCTATTAAGTTAATGGTGGCTGTGGCAATTTCCATTTCTGCCTGAAAGCCCTCATATCTCTCCTTAGTGAAGTGGTGAAGCAGTTTGCCTCGCCCTCTGGAAGTCGTGGGTTTGTTTCACTGTGCCACCATTCAGTTCACAAGTGCAGTTTTTACGAAGATCTCTGGAGATTGTCACCGGAGTCACTGGTGTCGTGCTCTGTGTGATGCTATTAGCAGGCAGCTAGCCATTTTGCAGAGGAAGACTGAGCCATGTGGGATAAAACTTGGTGCAGGGAAATAAATTCTTTCACCTTTACCTACATTTCTGTCATACCTACCAACCTGCCATCCATCTGTCTTCAGTCAGCATTTATGTAGGACACCAGTGACCATATAGCACACAAATGAGTTGCAGTTTTAGATCTTCAGCCACACATGCCTGGCTGCATTGAGTTTGTTGTCTGTTTTGTCTCTACTCGACAATCTGTCCCTCTGGTTGTTCATCTTTTTTTTCTAACTATATATCCATCCAGAGCTTCTTTTGTTGTAGGCACAAAACAGTAGTGGACTGAGCTTTATTTATTTAAAATGTCCAAACCAGTATATTCATTCTCTCTGTATATATATTCAAAACAGAAAGTGGTATCTTTGAGATTTCTTTTTGTCAGCAACTTTTTAAAACGATAACTCACATATGAATGTTTTCAGAGAATACTTTGTATGCTATGCTTTACTTGTTGTTATTCACCTCCTTTTTTTTTTTTTTTTTTTTTTACCTTTTTTGGGTGTCAAGTGAGATACATCCTTTCCAGCTAGCTAAAAAAAAAGTCATTATAAAATGTCATGAAGCTTTTCTGTTTTCCTTTATTTAGATAAACAGAAAGTTTTAACCCACCATCCTGACAAAAGGAAAGCAAGAGGAAAAGCTGTGAAGGAAGGAGATGATGATTACTTTACATGCATTACTAAAGGTATATATTACTGCATTTTAGTAGAAATAACAGTCTCATTAACAAATTGTTCATACATTTACTGACTTTTGTCCTTAGCACTTTCTACAGAATTGGCTTTAGTCTATACATTCTCTTGTTTCTTGTTAGAGGATGTGTTCTTCCAGTGATATCTCTAACATTTTTCTGTTTGAACTAATGTATTCAAGTACTTTGCATTTGTTTCATACAGATATGATGAACTTTTCTTGAATGTTTTTGTCTGTTTTCATATAGGTATTTGGTGTCTTGATTTTAATATCTTTCTTGAGTTTTTTGGTTTCACTCTTAGATGAACTTTTCTTGAATGTTTTTGTCTGTTTTCATATAGGTATTTGGTGTCTTGATTTTAATATGTTTCTTGAGTTTTTTGGTTTCACTCTTAGATGAACTTTTCTTGAATGTTTTTGTCTGTTTTCATATAGGTATTTGGTGTCTTGATTTTAATATGTTTCTTGAGTTTGTTGGTTTCACTCTTAGATGACACCCGATGAAAACTTGATGACTGCCACAGTCTACACCTGTTTTTTTCCCCATTCATTTTTGATATATATTGATTTAAGAGTTGATATTGTGACATACCAGGCATTCACATAGATTATTTGTCTCCTGCAGTGTTGTGGTGTAGATGCTGATTGTTCCAGTTGCATTTTGTTGTATGCATCACATTCTTACTCTCACATATCCTTCTTGTCTTGATTCAGGTAATTTTTACTCTGTATTGTCCTCCCCATGTGGATTCTAGAACCCCATTGTGGGGAAAACAATAATACACCCCCTGGCATATTTATTGTAAGAGCAGACTGATTGGAAGCTTCCTTCGAAGTTGGACTGTATCTGCCTGAGAGGCAAGGAACCAACAGTCTGCATACAAGTGTGTCAAATCTGTAAAATAGATGTGCATGTAACACTAAGTTTCTGGAACAGGAATGGAGTCCAGAAGTGGGCGAGTAGCCAGAACTTTCTACCAGAGTTTACTGCCAGTGAGCGCAAAGAAGTACATGTCCCTGGAATATTGAAATGCTTTTGCTGGGTCATCACCATCATTATCAGGTGCCTTGCCGACTGGCGTGGGCGATCATGCCTCTCCGTAATCTGCCATCTCCTGCAGCATGTATCAATTCGTGTGCCGACACACCTCCATGCCATGCAACAAGACTGTCAAGCATCTTCTCTCGTTGTCTTCCTCTATCTCTCCTTCCACATATCTTTCCAGTGGTCACAACATGCTCTATTTTCCCTCTTCTCATAACATGGCCTAAAAATGATGACTGTCTCCTTCTGATGTCTGTGATAAGTTGTCTTCGGGCTCCCGCCTCTTTCAAAACCTCTTGGTTGCTCTTTTTGGCTGTCCAAGGTATTCTAAGCATTCTTCTGTAAAACCACATCTCCGAGGCCTCCAGAAATTGTTTGGCCTGCCTACCGATTGTCCAGGATTCACAGCCATATGTTAAAACTGGATGTATGTAGCAAGCAAGAATTCTTTTTTCTAACTCTCAATGACAAGGATATATTGCACAAGATGTTTTTCATTTTATAAAATGCAGTTTTTGCCTGTCCTATTCTATTTCTTATCTCAGTTATGCATCTTCCATCTTATGTTATCCATTTGCCCAGATACTTAAATTTCTGTACTTGTCCTAAAATAACACCATCAACTTTTATTACACACTTAGGAATAATTTGTTTCTTTGATACCACCATTACTTCTGTCTTCCCATTATTCAAACTGAGGCCCATTCTTCCACTTTCTAACACCACAATGTCTATCATTTTCTGAAGTTCTTTCTGACTTGTTGCTATCAAGACTGTGTCATCAGCATATCGTAAATTGTTTATGTTGTGCCCACCAACCACAATTCCGGGCATACCAATTAAAGCTCTCATTATATATTCACTGCATTGTGAAAACAAATCAGGTGACAGTACACATCCTTGTCGTACGCCCCTCTTTATGCTTTGAAATGTACCTAAACAGTTGTTAATTCTTATAGCTGCTGTTTGCTGCCAATACATATTCTTTATTATTCATAGATCTTTCCCATCAATGTTTAACTTTTTTAACAGTTTGATTACTTCTTCATGCTTCACACAGTTTGCTGGGTACTTATACTATATATGCGCATTTTTATATTATTATTACTTTCATAAAACAGTGGTGTTTCAATATGTAGTCATTTTGGTCTCTGATTATGTTGTCTGGGCATTTCTGGGTTCAGCATCTCCTTGATTAATTTTGGAACCTCATGTTTGAGATTTAAAAAAAAAAAGTTACAATACTTGCAGCATTCTGTTAGTTTCTTCCTATTTATTTAGGTCTCTCAGTCTGAATGAACCAGTGCTATTTTAAGTTCTCAGTGACCGTTTGCACTGTGTTCCCACTTGATCTTTGTGTCCTGTGATAATGATAGTCTCCTAGCTTTGTCTCAATTCCATAAATTCGCTGTAACTAGGAATAATCTTTTTCTACAACGGTTTATACAGCTTAAAAAAAAAAGGTCCTGTTTCCATGTCTTCGAGCATATTAGGTTTATAGTGGTAGACATATATTTTATAGACCAATCGGTGCTTGATGGGTGATGTGGTCAGGATCATGTCGGCTGCCTTTACCTCCAGGACTGGTACCCATTCAAGGCTGGGGGCCAAGGTCATTTTTGGACTTCAGCTCACGACCTTTTGACCTGCAGGCCAGAACTAGCCACTACACCACGGCGTCTACCCACTACAGCACTACCCATATGGTAAATTTATTTGACTGCTGTAACATTTTACTATATCAGATCAGTATTTGATGTTTGACTTGGTGTGGTTTTATTTTTCAGCTTATGAGATTCTTGGGAACAAGCAGAAAAGAATGTCTTTTGACAGTGTGGATCCAGAATTTGATGATGATATTCCGTCCGTTAACCAGAACTCTAGAGACAATTTTTTTGCCGTCTTTCGTCCAGTCTTTGAAAGAAATGCAAGGTATTTCTCTCGGTTTTGTTGATGGATTATTTGGGATTGATGTTAGCTCTTAGGGCAGATATATATTTACTCAGTCTTCTTCAGTGAGAGTCAAAGATAAACTGATTGCTCCCATGATGGCACCGTTGTTAAGTATTGCTGCCACAATGGCACATTTAAGGAATAGTTTTACTTCATACCTTTATTTTCCTTTCTGTTCCTCTCATAACCTCTGTCAACAGTCTGATTTGTATTCATTGTTCTCTTTCAATGAGGACTTTGTTGTCTCATATTGCTTTTCTGCATTCTCACAAAAGTTGCCTTGAAATCATTAAATTATTGTCTCAAAACCCTTGAAAGCATGGGTCTGATTAATAGACCATAGAACCAAGTAACACATCTTGCGTTGATTTGTAATTGATTTAAGTATCCTCTGATACTAAAAGAGTTAAGATGATGAGGAGATTGATGATCAAAGTCCAGAGAGAGTTATGAGTGACTCAGGAGAAAGGCAAGACTGACATATAATCAGTATGCAGCTGTCATCCTTGGTATTGGAACTGTGCTGGCTGCCGAAAATAGGGACAGGGTGCTTAAGGAAATGCTACAACAAAATTTCTGTGATGTCGGTCCATAACTCAAAATTTGTTTATGTCATAACGCTAGTATTGCACCAGCACAAATGCTTTAGGATCATCCTACAGCAGACAATGAAACAACATACTTATGTGATCATCAAATGTTAGATCGATCTGAATGTTAGTGTAGAATTTTGAGAGAGGAAGTGTACATACACGTGTGCGCATGTCTGTGTTTGAAGAGAAGGTTAGTTGCATATCCTTTACAAGACGTTGCAGAACCAACCCCAACAGCTGTTGTGGTTTTTCTAGGCAAATTTACGTCCAGTAGTTTGCCATTGCTTTCTGGACGGGTAAACATAAGTTATCAGTACAGACCTTATCCTGAGACAGGATACAAATATGCAGGAAACTTGATAAATATTTGTGTCATGTTGGATCACTTGTGTTGTGATTAATATTCTAGACAAAAATTTAACTTGAAATTTTATGTTAAGATTTAACACAGCATTTGTATTATTAACATTTTATTGATTCTATAATTTATGTATTCTAAATTTGCAGGTGGTCAACTAAAAAGAGAGTCCCAAAACTTGGTGATGAAAACACTTCATTTGATGAAGTTAATAATTTTTATTCCTTTTGGTATGTATTTTATGAAAATCTTTGCAACACAGTTGTTTTCACTTACAAATGTGTCTTCGGCCGCCTGGCCTATAACAGACATTTGCCATTATGACTCTTAGTCCTCTCTACCGTCTGATCAAATTAAATTGTGTGCCATCCATGATGAAATATAGCTGCTTCACAACCGCCATGGTTTTGGGGAATCTTCTTCGCGTTCACCGGCGGAAAGTTCTGGTTGTTCATCCACCTCTGGACATTAGTCTTGTTCCAGAACCTGAGTGTTGTGTGCACATCTGTTTAACAAATCTGACTTACTTAAATGCAGATTGTTGGTTCTTTGCCTCTCAGGCAGATGCACTCTGACTTTGAAGGAAGCCTCCAGTTAGTCGACTCTTATGAAATGCTTCTTGGGGAGACAGTGGGTTATTTCTTATTTTCTCCATGATGGGTTCCAGGAACACACACAGGGATTTTGGGAAATGTTACATGCTCTTCCATGGCACAACTGTAGCCCCACTTCACATACAACCACGAGAAATCTGTTTAAACAATAAACTGTCAACCATGGAAATCAGACCCTGGTGCACCAGATTAGAGAAATTATGGAGCACTTTCACCAACCTAATACTTTTGAATAAGCTGGTGTTGCTTATAATTATTTTTTGTTGCCTGCCAGTTTAAAGTTTTTTAAACACAGATATAAAAATATGGGTGGTTGCAGTCAAGCTGATATCATTACCACACAAAAAACCCAGACAAGGCAGACATTCTGACCATAGTGAATGAAAGCTGATGTAAGATATGATGTTAGATGAAATAGATTGTGTAATGTTAGTGGATCCAGTATGAAAGGGTGTACGAAAGGAAGAATGACCTGTGTACAACCAGTTTGCTGCCGGAACAGCCAGCACCTTTGCTTTAATACATTTGCTGTGGAAGACGAAACATCTGTCCACACAACACGGTCTATGACATTTTGTTCCTATGAGTCCACCTCAGTACCTGTATTCTTCGTGTCCCATTTGCACGCATCTTTATATCATAGTAGAAGTCGGAGTCCCAACATAGTTGACAGATAATTCACACTAGACTTTAAGCCATCGAGTCCATAAATTTATAAATGAGCACTTTACTAAGCTAATGGAAAATCTTTTGTTATCCACACACACACAAAAAAACTGATCTGCTCTAGAGTCCAGAGGTCAAACCAGTTGCTCAGCAGCTTACAGAAAGACAACCCAGATTGTGACCTAAGGGAGGAAAATGTCTGCAGCGCTCACCCAGTGTCATTGCTGATCTATTTTTGTGTTGTCTGTTAAACATGTGCCTGCTCCACAGTTTGCTACAGATTTATTTCACTGATCAGTACTCATAATGGGTTAATAACTGTGTGGAGACCCTTAGGAACTTTTTTCCTGAGATCTGTCTGATGCTGCAGTTGCCATTTATGTGTTGCATGCATTAAGCATGTTTTTTTTTTTTGCTTCAGTAATTCTAGTTTTATGATTTCTGTACCAGTTTGTCAGCAATTATTTTACTTGACATTGCAGGTATGAATTTGATTCTTGGAGAGAATTTTCTTACATGGATGAAGAAGAGAAGGAAAAAGGAGAAAAGTAAGTCCTTGTAATAAATGGTTTTCACCCTTAAAAATTAAGAGTCAAAAAAAAGATTTTAGAAAATCTTGTTTCTGTCAACAGACTGAGAAAACCAGCAAATAAAACTCGCTAATAACAATACATAGTTGTCAGTGAGGTATGTAAAAGCAGGAAGAGCTTATTGTTTTAAATCGTTTTTTTTCTCTCTTCAAAACTCTGTTGACCTTTTTGCCCCGTAAGAATCTTAAAAATTGACCTTTTCAAAATTTCCTCAACAGAAACACATCTTTATAATTCTCTGAAACTCTATTTGCCCTAAGAAACTATAGGAAGAGAAGAAATATTTTTAGTCTTGGTCATTTGTTATAAACATCCATGGAGTCGAACCACGGAGCACAACATTCACAACAACACAGCTCACAAATCACTGATAATTTATATTATTTTACATTTGTTAAATTTGGTATTTCATGCAGTTTAAATTTTTTTTTTAAAGCAAATGAATTAATCACTAAACACAAAGAGCACACAGTTAACTGAAAAAGGGTTTCTGTGACCCCTCCACGGGTGATCCTCATTTGCATGGTGGCACTTTGTGTCGCTGGGTGTTTATCGCTTGTGTGATGTTCTGTTGGGGTACAACTACCTACCTACTTTTTCTACAAACACCCAGGTCCTGTGAAATATCCTTGTGCTATATTTGTAGCACACTTAAAATCAGGACTTTAAATTATAAAGATGTTGAAAACTGGATTTTAAAAATATTGTAGTTTAATATTATCCAACTAAATCATGAGTTTTGTTATTGTTGCTACAGTCGTGAGGAAAGGAGATGGATAGAGAAGCAAAACAAAGCTGCTCGCCAAAAACTAAAAAAAGAGGAAGTTGCCAGGTTACGTCAGTTGGTTGGTAAGTCAATATTGTTCTTTAACAGCTTATTTATTGAGTGTCAGTGTGAGAAGTGATGCAAAGTATATGTAGTGATCCATTTTCTCATTATTGGTGAATTCTCCCATTACTTACAAATGAGGACAACTACTAAACATAAATTATATGTGAATATTGGCATCAGTTACTAATTATAATGTATGTATGAACAAATCGAGAACATAAGACCAACTGGAGGGAAACGTACGATTAAGCCGAGTGCTGTGGTGTAGATTCTTTATTGAACATTTTTAAGCTGCAAAATGCAAGCATCAATTAACAAATATATATACATTGGGCTTCGTACGCGCTTTTTTTCTTTTGGTGCCAGGGACCATTTGAAGATGAAATGTAGAAATATGAGAGTCATCACAGGATATTGACAACATCACTAAGTGCTGTTTAGTTCAAGAAAACATGCACCACCTATTCCATATCCCTGTGTGTCTGTAAAAGGCTGCAGCAGTGACCAGAAAAGAATATCACAAATGAGGTCATAAGATTTAGTAGTAAGCATAGAACCAATGCTGGATTACATATAAAGACAGCAAATAAAATGATTGGCCCATATCAAAAGAATATCTCACGATGCCCTGCCATACAAGGCTTACTCGATGGAAATGAAAGAGGTGACAGGTTGGCTGGATCCGCTAACACTACCGACGGTCAGCCTATGGATCATGCTGATATTATCAATGCCCTCAGAGAAATGGGAAGGATAGAGGACTTTATTGGCAGTGAATCCACATCACTCGTCAGAATGGCGGACTTGGGAATTAAGATCGGCACAGCAAAAAACGAGACACACACCAGACACGCCAGAAGACTTGTTAATCAACATAGAACTGGTACTATTAGCCATCGGACGTTGGGGTTCATACTGAGGGGAGGATCTGAGCACCTAAAGACATGTCCGGAGTGCAATGATGATAACCCAACTGTCGTATGGCAGTTTTGTCGCGCACCTTTACTTACGGAATATTTTCACAAATCCCTCAGGTGCTCTGAGACAGGAGTGTTTTGAATGGTGGCTCCCGTTCGTCTAGAGGTTTAACCCTCGGTTCAAACTTTCCATTCAACCTGTCTCAGGGATGAGGTGACTCGAGCTCTGACTCCACAGGGTTATTACGAACACTTGGGTACCTCTCGGCCAGACGTCCTCATCACTAATTTGCCCCCAGATTGGTAACAATGTAAACACAGTCAAACAAGTAAACAACAGTGAATATGACAAGACAGGACTACCTTTCTGACTAAGACAATGAATTCCAATAAGACGAAACTTTTCTAATAACAAGAAGACTGATGAACTAAAACTTCTATGTAATAAATTCACCATAACAAGGCAGACGAAAAGTAGCGTGAAGAATCAAAACGAATGTTCAAATCTTTGAAAATCTAACACTAGAGAAAGAGTTTTTCTACATAGACACATCCATTTCCAGAATCATCATTTGCGGGAGGCTTTAGACAGATTTTGAAGGCACAACTGGAGTCAAGCCGCAACAAAGTGCTACTCGGACTTATCTGGTAGGATCCTGCAGCTCCTCAGGATGCCCGAAGATGGAAATCTGCCAAGTCCAATCCTCTCAGCAGAACTCCGTACACTTGATAATCTCTCTGAGAAAGATCAAGGACAATCACTCCCCAGAGACTGGTGGATATATGGTTCACGGACAGTGCAGTATACTAGGTAATGGCTGTTCAACTCAAGTCAGCTGCTTCCCCGGTGTTGGTTGGTGGAAGATCACATCAGGACCACGGACGCTAGCTGGATCTTCAGAAATCCCATGATAAATGGAAAGAGAATAAAGAATCTTGTCTTTTTAACGGTCAAGTGACGACACAAAAGGAAAGCGTCTGCCTCAAAGACCGGACCATAGAGAAGTCACGCATAAAAATACAGTCCCCAACTACAGCAGTTGGTGTAAGAATCCTGCTCACGTATGCGGTGAAGTGGTCAGACAATTTATTTTAAATAGGCGTAGAAAATGTGTCCTAACGTGTAAATCGACACTAAAAGCCTAAAAGAGTCAATATCAAAGTGAATTATAGGGATTTTTCTTATCTGGACTCCCCCACAACAAACGAACTATATAACTACGGTCGCCCTAACCTATATCATAGTTACAATGACGATTTTGGGGGTGTTCAGACTGTGGACCTGTCCAAGACGGTAGATGTGTGTATTCTGTCATGCGACACCAACTAACTAACTAACAAGGCTTACTCCAATAGAGGAAAGGAACATACAGCTCAAGGTAGACCAAGAACAAGTTGGAAAGATAACATCAGAAAAACTTTGTACAACAGTGTAATGTGTCTGTGGTCATGTTGGCTACAATGGTGAGAACTATGACATTTTATCTCCCTTAACACCTGAAAAGATCAACAAGGAAGTGAAGAATGAGAAGGAAAAAAGCAAGAAACAGTGTTTAATAAAATGTTCTGTTAACTGTTTTAGTATCTATTTCAATATTTCATTATCTCCAGTTATATCCTGGTTGTTTAGGTATATTTGTGAATGATTGGATTTTGATTCCATTATATTGTATTCTTGTTCGTCTAATTCACAGATAATGCATATGCATGTGACCCTAGGATTCAGAAATTTAGAGATGAGGAAAAAGAAAGAAGGAGTGCAGCAAAGAAAGCAAAACAAGAGATTGCTAAACAGAGAGCTCTAGAGGAAGAAGAGGTGATTTCATTATAGAGTTTTGAGCACTAATAGACATATAACAAAAATATTAAAAGACTCAATTTTTTTTGTATTTAACCCTGTCATGCTAGATGTGATTCTAGGCTCAAATTTTCTTTCAGTAGTTGCTAGTCGAGTTTTCAACTTTACTGCAAACAGGTCACCCCATAATTGATCTGTCCCTTTGCTAAACAGAGAGCTCTAGAGGAAGAAGAGGTGATTTCATTATAGAGTTTTGAGCACTAATAGACATATAACAAAAATATTAAAAGACTCAATTTTTTTTGGTATTTAACCCTGTCATGCTAGATGTGATTCTAGGCTCAAATTTTCTTTCAGTAGTTGCTAGTCGAGTTTTCAACTTTACTGCAAACAGGTCACCCCATAATTGATCTGTCCCTTTGCCATTGAAAAATCGCAAGAAATGCCTCTCACAAATCCATAGTAGTGCTCGTGCAGTAAAAGCATAAGGCAGTCACTACAGGTGCTAATAACAATCACCTCCAGAACTGCAATTTATCACTGATGGTAGTAGCAAATAACAAGTTGGCAGTTTAAACAAAAATTCTTTGGTTGCATATCCTATCCTTTGCCAGAAGTTGCAGAACCAACCCCAGCATTTTGTGGCTGTTTATAATTTTACTTGGCAATGTTCACATTCAGTAATGGTGAAACTATGGGGGTGACTACAGTCAAGCTAATACAATGAATTCCAGAGAAATTTGACTAAAAAGCTCAACAAAATGGGAAAGAGAAAAATGTGCACAAAACAACACAACGTAACATTTCGGCCAGGCAGCCTTTTTCAAACATAAGTGAAATACACAAGCGAGGAATGGAGAGTATGTAGATCTCTAAGGGGTGACGTGAGCGACATTTAAAAATGTGTGATGCGGAATAAATGAAATAAAATAAAATAAACGATGGCTAAAAAATATACTCACAATACTGGGAATAAAAGAAATGCAAGTGTTAATGATACATAAATGATACTAAGAAGAAATAGAATAAAGTAATAATATGAAATAAAATAAAATAATTAACATTTAAAATGGGATAAGATTAGAACTATTTAGATGAAGGTATGTTGGATATTGATACCACTTGGACTAAGAACGCCAAGGCTGTGGATAAGGCAATTTTCCAAAGCCAGGCGGGTAGTATGATCGCCAGAGCAAGATTTTAATGCTGTGACAGATATGTCATCTTTACCGCTGTGGTCAGGGCTATTAAAATGAAGAGGGATTTGTTTGAGTGTCTTCTTGTCGATATCGGAGAGGTGTTCCCGGAAACGATCAGCTAGCTTCCTGCCAGTCTCCCCAATGTATGCCTTGCTGCATCGTTTGCAGATAATTGCATAAATTACGTTGCGGGATTCGCAAGTAAAAGGTTCCCTAATTTGAAAAGAACCATTAGGGAAACTGACCGAAGAAGTCTGGACAACGAAAGGACATGTCTTGCAGGTGCTGCTTGAGCATTGAGTAGTCCCAAAAGAAAGTGCTGTGTGGATCACCGACTCCCACTGATCCACACAGCACTTCCTTTTGGGACTACTCAGTGCTCACGCAGCACCTACAAGACATGTCCTTTCGTTGTCCAGACTTTGATCTTTTTCTATGACCTGTGTTTTGCATGCGCATCCATTTTTCAGATCTGACATATTTGTGTAACAGTTCCTTGCATGTCAGGCACATGCAGTTCAACATCAAAGCACAAATGCCTAATCACTTGACTCTTACAGCATGCTTGTTAGGAGGGTATTGGGTCTGTTCCCCCACAGTGATGCCCTAAAATCCACAACAGGTTGAGGTCAGTCTTGCAAGGATCATAAACATGACTTTCATGCTTGATGTCCCAGTTATTTCTGTAAAATGTGTCCTTATGAAGACAAAGACCACATGAACCACGAACCTATCCTTTAACCCAGATAGGCATGAGTCGCTGTCTGTGGCTTAGGCATTGTGAGCACGCTTCATAATGCGGGATTGCCAGATTACAGTTCAGAAATCAGTAGCTTAAAAAAAAAAAACCACAACAGCACCAAAACAACAAAATACTAGGATTGGTTCTGTGACATCCTGAAAAAGAATAACCAACCAACTTTGTTTGTGGGACATCAGTAGAAAGTATTAGAAAAAAAAAAAAGAATTTGCATTAGCTCGCTCTTTTATGTTTGTAGTAACACTTATAAATATGATCTTTCTTAGTTTCTTGTTAGGGTGAGGAAGTTTTTACTTGATATTTCTTATATTTGTCAGTGTGGAACTTACTTATCAAGATCTGATAAAATCATTAATATTTTTATTTTTAGAGACTACGGCAAATAGAAAATGAGGCCAAACAAAAGAAAGCATTAGAAGATGAAATTGCAAGAACACAGGTTTGTATACTTATTTTATTTTGTGATGGTTGTTTTTTCCTCCACGTTATTGACTCAGTCAAGTAGAGTGGGCAACCCCCTCCTCATCACCTTTTCTTTTTTTCATTTTACCCGCACTGACATAAAATTATGAAAATTGTCTGTTTTCTTTGACCTTTAGCATAGGTAAATTATTCTATACCCATCCGTCTGACCAGACTGTTAACTTTAGGTAAATTAACAATTTTCCTGCAGTCTGACCTAGTTGTTAACTTTAGGTAAATTATTAATTTTTCTCAGTTTGACTTTGTTGTTGTATCAGATATTTCTGTCCAAGTTGTGATGGCAGCACCAGGTGGTTGTTGTTTAATCTCCTTCAAATGTTGAGCACTGTCATTTTATGTCAAGATGTCACTATTGTTCTGTGAATGAGAGTCAGTCCCATGATGTATGTTGAGCTGCAATCTTCCACTAGCTGTTGGCAGGCAGAATGTGTATATAATATTGTATAGGTATCACTAACACTACAGTTATTATGAATAATCCAACAATAGAAGTTAATTTATCAGTGCCATATTAGATGCGTATCACAAAGACAGTTAAGGCATGACTGCATATCATTGTTTGGGTTGGTGGATATGGAGGTACTATCTAGAGCTCCCTTACCACAAGAAAGGGATGTTTATTCTTGAAGGCTTTATGCAGCTTGTTTAGTGTTTCCAAGTAGTGAGTAGAGTTGATGTTGACACCAGGTTTTCTAAAGTCTGCCAACAGTAGCCCTTGATGGTTTTTAAAAAAATGGTGTGGGGGTGTGCTTAGCATAATCTTATCAGTGGAGACCTATAGCTTGAATTGTTTGGCTTTTTGTTGATCCATAATGCGTGGTCTCTTTTGCTGCTTGGCTCGAAGTGGTGATACCGTGTGAACATTTTCCGCCCCAAAACAGAGCGTAATTGGCCTTTCATTCATGCTTCCTGACCTGTCACACACAGTGGTTTATGTTAGAGGGGCGTCAGGTTGTATTGTCCTCATGAAGATGTGCATCGTGTAGTCCGCGAGCTAGACATTGCCTGACTCTCTCGTGGGATGTAGGCTGAGGCTATTCGTTATGGAGGTTGGGGTTAGAACCAGTTGTAGATGTTCTGGGGTCCTTAAAAACGGTCACATCGTGAAATATAGTACACATGTAATCGCCGGTGAGAGCGTCAAAGACAGTGCTGCCTGACACCTCTCTAACATGGACTAGCGCATATGACAGGTCAGAAAACATGAATAAAAGGCCGATCTGTTTGGGGCAGAAGAAGTAAAATGTTCTGTGATTCATTGCCTGCAACTGTACGGAAGACAAGTGCATCACCCTCTGCATAAACACCATCCTAGGTGTTGCTCATTTAATGGGTCAGTCAACATCCGTGGTACCCACTCAACACACCTCCAACACACATTTGTACTTTCCCTACACTGACTGCATTCTTCAATGAATGTCCACTGTTCAACATCCTTCAAGTAAAAGAAACTAAATCACAGCTCTTTGAGCTTCTTTAGGTGGATTTTGGATCAACCTAGCCATTTTTTCAGTGGTCAGAAACAGAACCTATGCATTGTAGGGTGATAAGGATGGGCTATTTTTATACATTGGTCAGTACTTATCACATGACTATATCATGGTCATGTTCACTGTATGCAGTTACATGCAGTGCAGCACTAATGGGTTTCAAATGAATGCTTTTAAACATGCACTTTATTTCTGTCAAGACAATAATACCTTTTTTAAATGGTACAAATTATTATGATTGTCATTTATTAAAAAAAGTTAAAACTCATCTGGTTTATTTGAATATCTTTGTAGATTTCCAGAACTGTAAACGATGTTTTATGCCAAGACCATTAAATAAATTTGTGATAATGTTTCAGGCTGCCATTGCCAAGAAGGAGAAGGATGCTTTCAAAAAACAGTTGAAAAAAGAAAGAAAGCAATTTAGGACTTCTGTGAAGGTAAGTCAACTTTAAGTTAAATTGTGTAATGGAAAGAAATATTTTCTTTATGAGGCTAATTTAGCAAAGACAACTTGAAGTTACAGTGATCTAATTGTGTCTGGAAAAATATTTTCAGACTTTGCCATATGTTACTAATCCTGTAAGGGAAGCATGAATTGTAATACTGCACTCGACCAAGCATGTCATAATAGGCGATTAAGGGTGGGATTAACTACCCCATTCCATAAAAAGCTTCAACTGCAAAAACAACCAGAATTGTTTGAATAAGACTACAGTGGTTGGGTATGAGTTAGCCTTTGTTCCGTTTGAAGATAGAGGGCAGATAAAGAAGGATATTCAGACTACAAACAGAGCAGACATCTATTTGATTGCATCAAAAGCAGAGAGGAACATCTGTATCAGAATGAAAGCATCATAAACACAGAACAATATCTGTATCAGAAATGATTGCAACCTAAGCACAGAAGAACATCTGTATCAGAAATGATTGCAGCAAATGCACAGAAGAACATCTGTATCAAAAATGATTGCAGCAAATGCACAGAAGAACATCTGTATCAGAAATGATTGCAGCAAATGCACAGAACATCTGTATCAGAAATGATTGCAGCAAATGCACAGAAGAACATCTGTATCAGAAATTATTGCATCTAAAGCACAGAGGAAGATTTGTGTCTGAAATGATTGCATGAAAAAAATAGAGAAACTGTTGTTTCCAAAACAATTGCATCAAAAACATAGAGGAACGTCTGTGTCACAGATGATTGCCAATTCATAAGAGAGAAGTTTTTGGCTAGGCATGATGACCTGTGTACCACACATTATGGACTGCAAGAAGCACTTCATCATCAGTAGGTCTTTGGCTTGGGCATTGCAGATGAGCTTTGTAGTGGCAAAGTGTTTGATTCGATCCCAGCTGCAGGCTGTTGGGCAGCAGACCACCTTACATTGATTTTGACAGGTGTCCTGAGAGTCGACATTTCAGTAACAGTGGCAGTTCACAGAACATAAAATTTGACTAGTAAAACCACAAACAGCTAAACAAATGCTAGGGTTGATTCTTTCCAACTAAATTTTGCATCACATTGATATGGGAAAAAAGAGTTATTACCCTTCATTAGTATAAATAATAATCTGCACTAGACAGACACTTTGGCTACCCAGGTCGACAACCTAAAACTGGACTCACAAAAATGTCATAGGAAGTAGAGGGGACCGGTGCGGTGTTGACCACATCACCCATCCGGCTGACTCATCTGTAAAAATTGGTCTGATATATGCTTGTCTGCCACTGGCTTGAATATGGTCCTCTACTTTTACCTACTATAATTACTGTAGCTGAAAGGTGAATGTTGCATATATGTGCATAAGATTCTTCAGAGGCAGAATTTCCTGTGATGTGGGTGGATGAAATTTGTTTAAATCTGTGTGTACAGGACTTTGACTACTTTGCAACAAATGATGAAGAACGAGTGGCAGTTTTACAAGATGTAGACCGGTTAGCAGAGCTTTTGTCTCTTGTCGAGTGAGTACTTTTTTTTGGCTGTTCAGAAATATACAACAAACATTACATTTTGTTTTTACTTGTTGTTTAGTTTTGTTTTTGTTTTTTTTTGCTTCCTTATTAAGTGGCTTTATTTTTTATTTAGTGAAGCTTAAATAATTTTTATTAGTAGCATAGTTCAGGAACATTTATTATTTTTTTTTGCACAGATCAAACCAGTTTAAGATAAATAATATCGTTTAAAAAAAATTTAAAAAGTACCACCCCCTCAGTTTACAACATTATATGTTATAGTGTGATAAACATTTGCATACGTTTACAATACTTGCTGTTATTTTCACATTTAATAACTACTGTATTGCATTTATTGCATGTGTAATATAGTAAGCACATACAGTATTGCTCTTCTGTTCTCTGCTGGAGAAACACTTGAGGATGAGGAGTGTATTAATGACTGCTCCTGATTCTTCCTTGTTGACTAGACTTCACACATTGACCTATTATGAGAGTATTTGTGTTATGTAAACAAAAAGATCACATGGTTAATCCAAGATTTCCATGGTGACCTGTGCAGTGTAACAACAGACTGGTTCAATTTCATAGTTTATTTCATGAGCTTTATTATATGTCAGTTTAAATGTTGTAGTATGTACCTGATGAGATACAGCGAAATATGCCAGGCAGTATTTGTACATTATGTTATCTTTAGTTAACCCTTTTAGCACGGGAAGTTTTTCAGATGTCTAGCCAAAAACATGGAGCATTTTTTCAATAGATTTGGTTATTACTTTATTTAATTTTTTTGACACATTTCTGTTATTCTGACCCCCATGAAAAAACATATCTATTTGAAGGATATAGATTGAAGTTCATGATTTTCATAATATCGTTAAAATTAATTGGTGTATATGCAAATTATCTCATTTGCATATCTAAAAATAGAAAATTAGAATGTGAATTTTCAACTTCAATGCATGAAACATACAACTAAAAACAAAAATATATTTTATTTGAAATCTTTTTATTGATCCTTGGCCTTTTTACAAATGTTGTAAGCAATTCAATAGTCAGAAACAGGTATATATATATATATATATATGAAACAATAATATCTTTAGGTGACATGTGTTTTTGATCATCAGTCAGCACAAGAAATGGATGTGCCGGAGTGCCAACATCTTTGGGTAGATGTACCCAGAGCCATGGTTGGGCTGTGGTCTGAACACAACAGCGTCCCCATCTGATTCCCCACTATGACTACTAACACTAGATCCTGCATCAGTATCAACAGAATTAGTGTAATCACTTGATTCAAATGTTTTATCAACATCAAGTTTAGGGGCAGAAACATACGAGTCAGACATACTTTTAGTGGTTCAGGTCACTATCTAAAAAATTCAACAACAATTTTCACTTTGATACCAAACACTCGAAAGTCACCATGTGTAAAGCTAATACAGCAGTGAATATGAATGAATCACTTTCAGTGTTTCAAAGTAGGAGATTTCTTAACGGTTCATGGCGAAACACGATCAGGCCGATGATCGGCCGTTCCGTGTTTTTGGCCAGACATCCGCCGGCCGATAATCGGCCCGTCCGTGCTGAGGGTTAAATTTACAAGACAACATTTATAAGCGCAGAAACTTACGATCTGGCTGGTGCTTATGATTTTACGTCGGTTTACAAATGTAAAAAAGCTGCAGATCAGGTTTAGTTTTTTATGATAATATCAAGATCAGAGATTGATTGACAGTTGGGTACAACAGCCTTTAGAAACATAAAAATGCCTTTTAAATTGATGATAGAACTATTGAAACACACAGCATCCATGATGCTGTTATTGTTTTTCATGTTGTTTTTGTTTTTCTCCCACTTTCATAGCATATAAATTTTAAATGGACCAGTAAGACAGGGCTAGCTAATGAGAATGTCTAGATCAGTGTTTCCCAAACTTTTCTTAGTGGCGGCCCCTTTTTTCATTAAAATTTTTTCCCAGGGCGCCCTAACCTAAGTAAGACTATTCGTATGTAAGAGATCAAAACAAATAAAACTCGTATATATTTGAATATTTAGCGGCGCCTCTGTGAAGAGGTTGTGGCTCACTGTAGCACACAGTTTGGGAATCATTGGTCTAGGTCTTTACAATAATAGTGAGTCAAAAACTGGATCAATAATTAGGCATACCAGTCTAGAGGCACAGAGAAAAGAGACAGTTGCTTTAAATTGAAAATGAAACTATGAAAACGCAGCTTCTATGATGTTTTATGTGTGTATACTTTTTTCTCACAGCTTACAAACTCTAAATCAGAATCTGAGCCAAGGGGACAAAGAGCTAGCCAAAGCTGTGTTCATGAGAAAGGTAACCTTATTTGTTGTGACCACATTACATTTAATTCTGTTGACCTGGGAAAATCAGATGATTTTTTTTTACAATGTAAGGTAGCACAAATATGAATTCATGTAGGCTTTTACTTGTATCCTCCTTATCGGCAGTGTTCAAACTTCTTTTTCTGTGCTCACCGGCTTCGCTCTCTGAATTTAACCATACTGTTAATGGCAAACATTGAAAAGTCCTGTGTGTTCATCCATTTAGACTTAAGCTTTGTGCCAGGACCTGAGTTTTGCATGTAAATCCTCTACTGCTTACTTGTGTGCATTTGGTTGTTCCTTGTCCCTCGGACAGATGCAGTCCAATTTTGAAGGAAGCTGCTAATTAGTCAACTCATACGACATGCTTTTTTGGCTAGACAGTGGGTCTGTTTACTCTGGGATGGCAGTATTCAAATAAAGATACATATTATGTTACCACATCTTGAGACATATTAATCATATGTTGCTAAATACCATTGTCAACCAATCAGTGGAATATCTTGTGTTGTCTGCCTTGCTGTATACTCAATTTTCCCTGTGTGGGTTCCAAGGCCCATTCGGAGGACAAATGGGGTATAGACCCACAGCTTCCCTACAAGCATGATGTACAAGGCGATTAATTAGGGGAGTTTCCTTCCAAGTTGGAGTGTATCTGCCTGAAAGTTGAGAAACCAACAGTCTGCATACAAACACACCAGATCTGTAAAGTGGATGTGCATGTAAAACTCAACTTCTGGAACAAGACCAAATTCCAGAAATAGATGAACAGCCAGAACTCCCTGCCGGAATTGACAGCCAATGAACACTAAGAAGAAGTCTACTCATTTTTAGACTAGGTCGACCTGAGAGCACAAGTGAAAAAAAAAGTCTGCCATGATGTACATGGAAACCTGTGACCACCAGGATGACAAACAAGTGTGATAACCTTTACCCTACTGCAGCTTCTCAGTTAAGCTGTTTGCATAGCCTTTACAGGTCATTGCAGACCAACCCCAGCCATTGTTGGCTGTTTGGGATTTTCCTGGACAGTTTTACTGTCTGGGCTAAACTCCATCTCAGAAATTGAGAGGGTTGCGTGCATTAGAGGAGAGTGAAGGAATCCATTGGGAGCCCTATGTGATGTCTAATGGTCAACAAAGGATGATGATAATGATGATGTTGATGAGTCTGCCATTGCCCACTGACTGGTCGATGTTCATACCATTGTCAAAATCAACACAAATATGTCTGCTATAACAATGTTTGCAGTTGAATTGTTGAACTGGGTGTGTTGAAATTACAGAACTGAGTTCCTAAGCCACAAATGCTGATAGTTTCCACGTAGTAACACATTATCCCTGTGTTCACTAGGAAAAAAACAGATTTATTATTGCTCTGTATTATGAGCCTGATGCAAATAGAAATGTCCTTGTTTACTTCATTGCCACTAAATAGACCAGCATATTGAATAATGCAACAGTCACAAGCTTCTAAAATCTATAACATTGAGCATTGTTCATCAGCTGGACCGCTTTAAATCTTTCTTTAAGGCAGGATTCTTTAGTGGTGATAATGTTTTTTCTTTCTCCCTTTTTGGGGGACATTTTCTACATTGTCAGATAGCCAGTCCTACACCAAACCTTACTTAATCACATCTTATGACATACCTGGACAATTCAGGTTTATAATAAACAAATAGACATTATTGTCTGGCATGCTTAGAAAGAAGTACAAAGATAGAAAACACGAGACCAGTTCTTTGGCAAATCGAGGCACTTTAGCTCAGCCAGTTTTTTATTATTTTTTTTTATTTTCCCCTTCTATTTTTTGTATCACTTCCAAATTTGGTTATTCATGGCCTAGCTACTTTGTTATTGATTTTAAAAACCGCTACTTTCTGCCATACTGCTTAATTTAATTGTTCAGGTAGTTTGATTATATCCTTATGTTTTACAGTTAAATATAATTCCTTATGTTTTACACACTTAATTTCCTTTAAAAAAAATAGTTTATGAAGCAGTTTATGAAACAAATCTGTTTTTGCTTCTAAAGCTTTTTGTTAGCTGAGCATAACTTCTATTTCCTGTACAGACCCACATTATTCACACTCATTTCTGGTTTTTATCTGGTTTCTTACTCCTCTCATTATTATTTCCAGTAATCATTTTGTCACATGACTGATATGATTTATTGTGTGTTGATCTTCAAAGCGCCGGGTTTCTTCAGAGGTATACAAATGTGAATTTAAAAGGTCTTTAGTTTAGGAGTATTTATTATACAAAAACCCTGTAACACAACTTACATAGGCCTGAAAATAGAGTTTGTGTTAAAAAAGTCATTGCTAACTGGGAACTAAAAACAGTAGCACATCCCTGCTGGGAACATCATTTTGTTCCTGTTAACAGAATGTTTTGTTTTTGTAAGTGAGTTTATGTTAACAAGGTTTTACTATAGATGTTTGTTCTTTCCCATCAAGTTTTAAGTTGCATAAAATTTGTTTTAATTTCTACTTCTTTCTTCCCTTGTTTCTGTGAGTACAAGTGGAATATCTGTATTTTTTCCTCCATCTACTCGAATGTGATGATGCTTCATAAACCTTGGCTGACATTTTCTAGGTGAAAGACTTTAATGATCAGATGGAAGAAGAAAAGAAGAAGCAGCTTGAGCTGACACAGCAGAAATCTGGAGGAATTACTACCAGCACAAAGAAAATCTGGACAGAGACGGAAACACAGACTCTGATAAAAGGAGTTAATTTGTTTCCTGCAGGGACACAGGACAGGTGAGTAATATGTTGGACAACTAATTGTATGAGCGAGCTTTAAATGAAAACCTTAAAGGTGTGATAGCAATAAAAGGTAAAGTGGGGAGATGTGAACCAGCGTCATTGCACACGGTTATAAACTATAAGTGCTATGCCACCAGTACGGACAGCTAATAAAAAACTATCTGCCTGTGTCACCGTCCGCACAAAACTCCGTAGCTACAGTGGCATTCCTGCATTTACCCCAGAGTGTTAACTCTGGTACCCATTTCCTAGAGGCTGGGTGAACCCCAGGAACAGCTCGGTTTCGAACACCGGCCGTGGGCTGCAGTGAGTCACAGCTGGATTTGAAAGTGAGTCTCCTATGGACTACGCTAAGGTCACCTCCCCCCCTCTTCCCCATGATAGCAGTTACAATAACCATGCCATTTTACTGTACCCTGTTAGTTTTGTTGTTAAGGATGTCAAGAGTGTTAAACAGATCAACATGGTAGCACTAAAATAGACAGTTTCAGAAGGTGATTCATGCCTGTCCGCAGGTATGGCTTTAAAAATTGCCCCATTTATCCCTAAAGAAAGTATAACCTCCCCTGCAGATGGCTGCCTGCTTGTGAAACTTCTTTGGTTTTGAAATAAACAAAGCAAAAATATGGGCCATAAGTTGACGCATTTAAAAGAGAATATGAGTATCACAGTTTTGAAACTGAGGCGTGAGTGGCCAGGTGGTTAGTTTCACTGCTTCTTTTACACTGCAGTGTTGTGAAGAAGCCAATTTTGTTGTGAGCTACTAGCATTAAAGTTGCGTCTGAGGGTTAAGATTTTATACACAATGATATAAATTTGTTTGAAATGTTATTAACATATTGAATATAAAATGTGCATGTTTTCTTCTTATTTTCTGTTTGCTGTTTCTCTTAGTTTGTGTAAGTTGATCTACATTTCTTTAAGGATGTTCTTGTGCTGTCATTCCATATTTTGCATGGTAATTCCCTTGCTTTGTGTTCATTTTATTTCTTCAGCTTGGCTTTCTGTAGCAGCTGGTACCAGGACATTTTTGTCAGATGGTCAAACCATCTCATCTTTTGCTCCCAAATACAACACATCGAGGCATAACTTTGGGCCAAGAGAAACACCGGTGCATGCCAAACTTTACGGGTCTCTGATTGAATTACAACAGACAGTGAAGTTCATACAAAAGACAACATTGCAGATATAGATGATATTTTTCAAGCGAACAGAAGAAGATGCTCTGTAATAACCTGTATGACTAGTTTAAGCTCTAGTTTTCTTCTAATTTCTACATGTTTTAATTGTATCTAGTGTCACTCTGGCAGCTGTAGGACATCTCATCTGCATTATTATGACTTTTTGCTCATTAGTTGTAGTAAAGGCCAATGTTTGACACTGTTAGCATAAAGTTGGCAACAACAAAAGTTATTAGGTTTGCCTTGGTATTCAGAGGTATCCTATCTGACAAAAGGTGTTAGTTGTCCCACTACCTGTAAATACCTGTAAAAGTATTTTTGTTACCAATGGGAAGTGATGCAAATTTGCCTAGAAATCTCACATGTGTGTGAATAATACATTGAATATAAAACGTGCATGTCACATATATGTTAATGGTGTGACATATAATTGTTTAACAATATTTTTGAATTAAATGGTGTCTGTTTGCAGATGGGAGGTGATTGCCAACTTTATAGGCCAGCATGTTGCAGGTAGTGACAAGAATGCCAAGGATGTTTTATCTAAGGCAAAAGAGCTGCAGAAGAATGGTATGATTACCTGGTGTTTCAGTTTGTAGGTTAACTTATTTAGTTATTTACAGTGAGAACTGAAATATTATTGAAAGATCCTTGGTGTATCTTATAAAGACCACATCACAAATTGTAGAGTTTGTTGTATCATCACTAAACACATTGGCAACCATAAACTTTTTTTTTAAACAGCGAGAGAAAAAAATGTAATGGTACTGACATATAGCAAGGCATACTAGACTTTACAGAATAATACTAGGGGGCTTGGTAAAGGGGAAGAGACAGACCTAGTTAGATCGAGATGCAGAATTGGACCACAGATATGCAAATATCAAGTCCATTGTATCTCACTGACGGAGGTGAAGGGGAACTGATTAGACAGTCTAGAGAAACTCATGACTGAACAACATGACTTGTTATTGGACTATGATGATGGTGAGAACTGGTGGTGCCAAGCTTGTCTGCCAGTCCACTGTTCTTGAATTCAAATCCCTGTGGTCAAATCCCCTTGGAAGTAAGGAATATTTTTATCTCAGAACATGGACTCTCGGATCAACCCAGCCTAGGTAGGTACTAGGAAATGACCTGTGAAATAAACATGGCCATTCTGGATATTAAAAAACAAAAACTGGACAAGACCTGCAGCATTTGATAAATGCTGTATTTGTGTTTACTTTAGAAAAAAGGTTCATTCTGCTCTCTTATATGATGGAAAGAGAGCAGAATTACCAGTAGAAAGAAATTTATAAGGTCCGCCTATACGAAAGGAAGAAGTCAGTGATGCTATTAAACATATGAAAAAGGAAAGTCAGCTGGGCAAGATAAAATTTCGGTAGAAGAATTATAAGTATAGGGGGAATTTGGGGTAGAATTATTAACTAAACTGATGAATGACATTTATAACACTGGGTACATACCAAGTGAAAATGAAATCAGTGTTTATTGTGTTACCCAAAAGACCAGGAGCAGTTGAATGTGAAGAATTTCGTTCATTCAACTTAATAAATCATGTCACCAAATTACTACTTAGAATTATAATGAGAAGAACAAGAAGAAAAATAAGAATGGAAATGAGTGAAGAGCAGTATGGATTTATGGAAGGTAAAGGGACAAGGAATGCAATATACATATTGTGAGCATTGATATGGGTCTTGTTAGAGGGGGGGAAAAGTGCATGGGCATTTACTGACTGCTCTACGGGCAGAACAGTCCAGGAGGCCAGAGGTGCCTTCTGTATGACTACTAGCAACATGACAATGTAGGTAATGGCTGTAACATGAGCTTTCATGTGGCTAGCATCGCAGGGTTGTTCTCACGTGTGTGTGTGTTGAGTGATCCGTGAGCATGATTCGGCGGGTCCAGGCGAGCTTTGTACGCATACAGTGGATCGAGTCATTGCAAAACTCCACTGTGCATGGAGTTACCTTCATCTTTGTACCTGGGTATGCAGGTATTGTTGGCAATGAAAAAGCCGACAGATTAGCCTGGCTCTGCCTTAGTTACAGAGGGCCGGCCCATGTATCATGCAGAAATTGTTAATGCCATTAGAGAGGTAGGATGTTCGGAGGATTTTGGGAATAAAGATTGACACAGCCAGGCACAAGAAGCACACTGGACACATGAGAAGTCTTGTCAACCAACATAGGACTGGGACTATCAACCACAGGACGCTGATGTATGAGTTGAAGGGGAAATCTGAGCACCTATGGACGTGTCCATAGTGCCGTGAAGAAAACCCAAATCATAACTCATAACTGATGGAAAGATCGGTGGACATACAAAAGGACTTATATTTGTGCTTCATAGATTATAACAAAGCATTTGACAAAGTTAAATATGAGGAGATTATAAAAATGATGGAAGACATCAATGTAGCTGGGAAAGGTCTCAGAATAATTAAAAACTTTTAATGGAACCAAGTAGCAGCAATTAAAGTGGGAAACAGATTGGAGTAAGACAGGGATGTGTCTTATCCCCAGACCTTTTCTCTCTATATAGTGAAGTAATTTTGAGGGAAATTAAAGAAAAAGTAGGAGTAAGAGTTGGAGGATACAGTATAAACAAATTGCGTAATGCAGACGATACAGTTTTGATAGCTGAAAATGCAACTGATTTACAACAGCTGCTGGATCTTGTGGGGATGGAGAGTTCTAAGAAAGCACTTTCCTAGAGTATTAAGAAAATGGAAGTAATGGTTATATAAAAGAAGAAAACAATACATTTTGATATCTCAGTTGAAGGAAAAAGACTTAACCAGGTCAATAAATTCATATAAATGGGAACAATCATATTGTCAGATGGAAAATGTGTGACAGAGATTAAAAGCAGAATAGGTCAAGCGAAGGCTGCATTTCAGAAATTGAAAAATATCTTTATGCAATAAGTCGCTCTCATTTAATATCAGAAAAAGAGTGCTAACTAAATGTTACATAAAACCTGTTTTGCTCTATGGCAGCGAATCTTGGAATGTCAGTGAATAAATTAAGAGGAATTTAGAAGCAACAGAGAGATGATGGTTTCTGAGACGATGTTACAAATACCTTGGGCGGTCAGAGTAACTAACAACAACAATTGTTTGAAAGATGCTAATAAAAGTAGATCTCTATATACAACAATAAGAAAGAGATAAACACTGTTTTTTGGCCACGTAACAAGAAGAGAGGCATTGGAGAACATTGTGACAACTGGAAAGTTCACTGGAAAGAGAGATAGAGGCAGACCAAGAGAGATGATGCTGGATGGGACAGAAATGATGGCATGGGGGGATATCATCAAGAGAGCTATTCCAGGGAACCATGGATTGTGATCTGTGGAGATACATGAGCGCTTTTGCCAGCTGGCAGGGCACATGATGATGAAAGAATTAAAATCTAAGAAATCAGAAATTATAATAAATTGAGAAAAAAAAAAGAAATACCATATTGTTGTAGCATTGAAGACAATCAGAATTCTTAAACAAGTTAGTTGGTACAATTATCTTGGAACAGTCATAACATTTTTTTTATTTGGGTGTCTTAGGGATTGAAAACATTTTAATAAAACAACACAAATTGGCACAGAAAAATGGTATTAAAAAGTTCTGTAGTACTTATACAAGGACAATTTCTAGCAAACATCATAGCAAAGTACCATTCAAGCCAAAGTACACTAAAAACACAAGTAAGCATATTAGATACGTTCACAGGTGTGAGACAGGGATCTGCACCCTACCCACTTTAATTTAACGTTTATTTATAAAGACAGAATGTCAACAGAAGCAAGTTGTAAAAAAAATGCTATAGATCAATATAATCATGAGGAAGTACACACATCAGATGAAGTAATCGACTCACCTACATTAAACAAACTACTATTTGCTAATGACCCGTGCTTGTTCTGCAGTTGGGAAGACAGACTGCAAGACCACATGTAACAGGTTAAGCCCAACATGCAGTAAATACAGTATGAAGATCAATGTAAATGAGACCGAAGCAGTGCAGTCAGTATAAACCCTGGTCCACTACATAAACAGCTGAATGGTTCTGGCCTGAAACAAGTTAGCGAATGTAAATATCTAGCAACTGTCGTCACAGAAGATAGCAGAATTTACAGAGAAATCAAAACCAGATGTTGGAAAGCAAGTGCACTTATATATCAATTGTCACCATTATTACATCCAGGCATAACTGTTAGCGCAAAGAAAAAATTATACACACATACAGAATTTATGCTGCCAACTTAACCAGCCAGGATCGAGTGAATAACGAATGATACTATCAGACAAATTGTGGGACCGACACCTTGTGCTAGCTTCACTGAGAAAAAGCAGATCAGGTAGTTTGGCCATCTGATTAGAATTTAGCAGCATCAAATACTATCACAGGCACTACATCTCAGAAGATCAGCTACGAGGGCAAGAGGGCGGCCACACACAAAAAATGGGTTGACATCATCAAAGACACTACGCCTTGATGGCATGACAGTAGCCAGTGCCAGCTCCCATGCACTATTTCTCCCTTTAACACTTAACGGCAGAAGTGGCTTATGATGATGTAGTACTTATACTGTTGTATTGGTTTTACTATGATGAATATATTAATGTATTTCTTCATCCAGATATGAGGTTGAAAGACGATGTTAAACAGAATGCATTTGCCAAGTTTGAACAGAGCCACAAGGCAGCTAAATCTGGGCACATGGAAAGGCCTAGTGAAAGACTGGAGAGTAAGGCTTACATTATTTTTATAAATGTTTCACTGATGGTTTGTTCCTGCTTTTATAACTTCTTGAAATATGGTCACATTTCCTCAAAGTACACTTGAAATTTGAAGTGAATATGAAATGAATGTTACTGTAAAGACAGAAAAGTAGTATTTAACTAGGGGTTACTTTCCATGGCAGGTGGTTGTGGAAAAAAAAATACTGCTCTCATGGCTTTCATACAGTGGTGGAACAAGAATCATACCATGAAAGAGATGTGGACCTCACATCCCTTCCATCCCATTATGGGTCACAGTTTTTATTTATTTTATAGCCCAAACTTAGCTGTTGTCGGGTGCCCTAATATAGCCTAATGGGTGAACAAGGTTTCTGAGACTTTTGCATAGGGGATTGTTATCCAGATGATAGATGGCCCTTTGTGTTGCTGGGTGTTAGTCGCTCATTATGCAGTCCTGGTAGGGTTAAATATCAGTCACCATTCCTCATAGACAGCAGTAAATGAACTGCAGCTGGCCTTCCTCGTGAAAGTGGCACAAACAGACCCAAAAAAAAGACATGTTTCGGAGGATCAGTAGTAGAAAATGTGGTCCCTCTTTGGTGTAGAGAACTCTGGCTTCAGGAGATACAAGTGGAAGAGAATCTGGAAGAAAGCCCTCGGCAACCTCCAAATGTTGATGGCAGTCTTAGAGACTGTTCACCACTTGTTAGGTTGCCAAGCCTAAGGGACCAATTGTATAAGAAGGTGATCACAAACTTCAAAATGAATTACCCTGATAGTTTATTTATCATGGACAGATTTGGTAGAATTAAGGACCCTCGTTACGACAGGGGGGCATCAGACATGTGATACTAGACACAAATTTTTAAAGACCAGTCAGCACTGGATGGGTGAATGGTCAACACCACGGCGGTCACCTTTACTTCCTTTACTGGTGCTAATTTTAGGCTGGGGTTACTTTGAACCAAGGTCAGTTTTGAAAAAAATTTAAAAAAAAAGTCTCGTTGAGGCTTTGAACCTAAGACCTACGGGCCAGTAAGTGTCTAACCACTTTTCTACTTCTTCATTTTGGTAGAAAGTTAGGTTTAAAGCCTAATAATTAGATCAGCCCACTTTTGTGTTTCTGGGACTCCAGAGGAGCCCCATTGTGGAGAAAGAAACAATATACCCACTTCCCCCAACAAGCATGTCGTATGAGCCGACTAATTAGTGGTGTTTCCTTCCAAGTTGGAAAAAATCTGCCCGAGAGGCCAGGAACTCACAATCTGCATACCAACAAGCCAAATTTTTCAAATGGATGTGCAACCAGAAACTCAGGTCCTGGAACAAGATTAAAGTTCAGAAGTTGATAAACAAGCAGAACTTTCCACCGTGGGTTTACAGCTGGTGAAGCTAATAAGAAGAAACACTTTAACCTACCAAACCTATCAGAGTTGCTGTGAGACTTCCACATCTCATTTGATAGAAAAATGTCATCTACAAAGGCCTCTCTATGTGTTGTTTGAGAGCATTTGCTTCATTAGAAGATTAAATGGAAGAAAGAAATGAGGTCACATTCCAAATTAAATGAAACATGCTGGTGTTATTAAAAACACAAAATACGTATAAATGACAATTTAAATGTTTTCTCTTTAAAAAAAAATTTGAGGGGGAGAAAAACAAACTTTTGGTTATTTTGGTGAAAATTGGTTTTCCTTCCCTTTGTGTTCTTTAAAGGTAATTTTGTTTGCTATTACCCAGCCTGGACTAAATGTAACACCAGGGTAATACTTGGCATAATTGTTGTGGGTGTTCTTTTCCTCTTCACATTCACACAGCAGAAATTTCTTGTTGTCCCTCCACCTCCAGACTTTAGTCTAGTTCCAGAACTGGAGTTTTGCATGCACAACTATTCTACAAATTTGAAATATTTATATGCAGACTGTTGGTTCCTTGCCTCTCAGGCAGATGCACTCCACTTAAAAGAAAATACCCTTGATTTAATTTACTTTTACAACATGCTTTTCAAGGGGTTAGTGGGTATGTTCTCCCCCCACAACGGGGTCCTAGAACTTTAACTTCTTAGGAAGTTGAACTGGGTATCTGCGATTTGCTCAGTTTGGGTGTGATGCAGGTGTTATAGGCATGGTCAGACCTTCAAGTAACACCCTGGAAATGTAAAGCAAAGGACCCTTTTCCACCCCTTCAGATGTATTAGGTATAGACCTATTTTTTTAAAGACAAATTTGCGCTTGGTGGGCGGTGTAATCAACATCTTGCTAGGACTTAAGAAGGTACCTTTTTTTAGGCTAGGTCGACTTGAGAGCCTTGTCCATTCTTTATAAGAAAATATGAATCACAGATTTAAACCCACGAGGTCAGCGTCTTTTCCTTGGAGAGGAAAAAACAGCCAGAATGTCTGTATGTAGTCTAACATTGGGCATGCCAGCAGATGTGTATTCACTGGGTGGATGTTTCTGTGTGACAGGTGTTGGAGAGCAGCAGGTGAGAGAAGTAGGCACCAATCAAGCTCCTTGGACAGCAGACGAGCAGAAGCTTCTGGAACAGGCTTTGAAATCTTACCCTGCCAGTGAAGCCGACCGCTGGGACAAGATTGCATCGGGCATCCCTTCCAGGAGTAAAAAAGACTGCATGAAAAGATACAAGGTCAGTGTTGAGTTGAGAGATTTAGTTGTTATTTTTTCAGAGATTAAATTGTTATTTCTGACATTGAGTTGTTAAATCTCAGAAATGGTGTTGTGTCTGAGAGATTGTTTTATCTGAGTGATTGAGTTATATATTTGAGAAATAGTGTTGTTATATACAAGAGATTGAGTTGTTATATGTCAGATTGAGTTATATATCTGAGAGTGATTATCATATCTGAGTGGTTAAGTTGTTTTATCTAAAGAGATTGAGTTATTTTATCTGAGAGATTGAGTATATATATATATCCAAGTGGTTAAGATGTTATATATTTCTGAGAGATTGAGTTTTATATCTGATTGGTAGAGGTGTTATATATATCTAAGAGATTGAATTGTATCTGAGAGACTTTTGAGTCATTAAATATCTGAGAGATTGAGTTATTATATATATATATATATATCTGAGAGACTGAGTTGTTATATTTCTGAGAGACTGAGTTGTTATACATCAGAATTGAGTTGGTATATACATGAGAAATTTAGTTGTTAAATATATCTGCGAGATTTAGTTATATATATCTGAGAGATGCTCCCACATACCTTGGAGTCACACTTGACCCGCAGCTCAGCCTCAAGAACCATATTGAAAACATGGTTGTTGAGGCGGTTACAGTTATTAAGAGACTTGCAGGTACATCATGGGGATCAGACAAGGAAACTCTGAGGGGCTTATACCCTAGGATATGTTCACTCTGTGATAGGAGAGTACAACAAACTGACTGCTTACAACTTGTTCCAAAACTACCTAGAGACTCTTGACAGAGTACAAAATAATGCCCTCCGATTAATCTGCGGAGCTATGCAGTCTACACCAACTGCTGCATGTGAAATCCATACAAATGTGGAACCCCTCGGGTTGCGGAGAGAAAAGCCACTTTAGAAATTTATGAAAGATGCGTTAGGAAAAATCGTAACCATCCTTAATAGGACATCTTGTAGAAAACTGGGAATCCAAATAAAGAAATAAAGCACAAATCGGTTTTACACTGTGTTAATGAAATTCAGGACAGATACCACCTCCCAGAAAGACGTCAAGGAATTCAGAATGTTGCAAAAACCTACCACCACATGCTCGCTTTAAAGCTCCAGAAGTCCAAACTAAATTGGTAGGCTAGGAAACCAAACAGTCCGACCCAATCGCTCTTATGAACTCACTAAAGGACCGTTGATTCTTACCCCCAAGGATACATGTCTATACTGATGGATCAGCATTTAAAGCTACCATTAAAGCAGGTTACGGAATCTACATAGGTATCCCGATGGATCTGTTGAAGAGAGATTTTGATGCATGCGGGGAAAAACTATGAAGCTGAAATAATTGCACTGGAAACAGCAGTATACCACCTAAAGACTGTAATGGATGTTTACCCCTCAAAGGTCCAAAATATTGTCATCTTCACAGATTCATGTCTGCCCTTCAAGCTCTGGAGGGCAATGAACGCTGCAGAACTGACATAGCCAAGATAATCCTGGATGCCGATCATCTTATTACCTCATACAACATCAGAATAGTGATGCAGTGGATTCCAGGTCACTCCGGCACACCAGGTAATGACAGATTGTCAAAGAAAGGAGCAACACGAAGAACAACCACCTACAGCGACAACCCTCCAGACAGCAAAAAACACTGATAAGAGCTATAAACAAAGAGACTTGGTTGAACAGATATGGGAGACACTGGAAGAGAGGTTTGAATAGACAATGTCTGGCCCCTGATCCTAATGACAGCATTAACCATCTAACAAGAAGGGACCAGGCCACCATCTTCAGACTTAGAACGCAACATACTCCACTCACTGGACACCTTAAACAGAATACAGAAACTCCCCATAGTGCCAGCTATGTAACTACCCTACGAAACTGTTGAACACATCTCTTGAGTGCCCAAAACTCAGTGACAAGAAGAACGCTACTCCCTCCGAGACCAGACAAGTGGAACACCTTGTACGGAGGAAAAGAACAGCTTGTGAAAACATTGCAAATTTCCACTACATTGGGCCAAATGAAAGCTCATGCGCCGCTGGATCGATAACAACAACATATCTGAGAGATTGAGTTGTTATGTATTCCTGAGAGACTGTGTTGTTATACTCCGGGGGGGTTTGGTCTTAGAGGTATAGTGTTTGACTAGCTAAGGGATCCTAACAAAAAATTTAGTGTGGGCGATTATTTATACAAAATAAGAAATTTTAAAATGGTATACTACTCTCATTCCAGGATAATGAATATGATCCTTAACCTTTGGGACAAGGATGGAAAAAAAATAGGTCCTGTGCCTGCTTCACGTGTTTAGTCTCTCAACATTTAAAAATATATTGATAAAGCAGATAAAACAGGCAGCTACATAGAATAATGTGGTCTGTTTGGAACAGGCAGCGATACACAGTAAACTTGTCATGGACATCAGAAGAAAAGCGGACTGAAACATACATGAACAAGGACAATAAATAGATCCAGTATGTATCCTTGAGATGATGAAAATCTCTTGACAGTTGAAAATATAGTGAGGCCGATAAACAGGTGAGACCGATAAACAGGTGAGGCCGATAAACAGGTGAGGCCGATAAACAGGTGAGGCCGATAAACAGGTGAGGCCGATAAACAGGTGAACACAAAGCATAATGCAGTGGGATTTGTACAGGCTGTGATAATGGGAACAACAGGTGAAATGAAAATACAGGGTCTCCAGTCACTCATAGTTCATTAAAGAACAACAGGTGAAATGAAAATACAGGGTCTCCAATCACTCATAATATGTTAAAGAGCAATGATGAAATGAAAATACAGGGTCTCCAGTCACTCATAATATGTTAAAGAGCAATGATGAAATGAAAATACAGGGTCTCCAGTCACTCATAGTTCATTAAAGAACAACAGGTGAAATGAAAATACAGGGTCGCCAGTCACTCATAGTTCATTAAAGAACAACAGGTGAAATGAAAATACAGGGTCTCCAGTCACTCATAGTTCATTAAAGAACAACAGGTGAAATGAAAATACAGGGTCGCCAGTCACTCATAGTTCATTAAAGAACAACAGATGAAATGGTTTAAAAAAAATGGTAAAAAACACGAACTCGCTTAAGAACACCCACCCACAAAATGTTGATTCCTGCGGATGTATTAGTGTTATTGTTCCCTGGTGAGCATAAACTTTAGTTGTTGTTTTTGTTGTGTCAAAAACATGGACTTGATTTTTCAGTCCTTTAGAATTTGTGTAAATGAGGTTTTGCTGTATTTTTGAATACAAATCTAGTATTTGATAGAAATAGTACAACCAACAGATATCTGAAGTGTTATGAGCATGAATGTCTGATCTACAGGAACTCTGTGAGTTGGTGAAAGCCAAGAAACAGGCCCAGACAGCTGTTGCTGAAAACAAGAAAAAGTTGTGACACTTGTTTAAGCATATTAATCTGAAATGTATCCCTAGTGTTATGTTCATTAAATAAACTTCTTTTGGTTCCATTTGTTTTAGTTTTATGTCAAACATTTCTTTTATATTAAAAAAAATAAAACAGTTTCATTGCTAGTTCACAACATTAAGTGCTCCATACATACGTAAATCTTTTTTGCCCCGGAGGTTTTGCATTACATGCTTAAGGGGTAGGGAAAAAAGAGGCATAAAATTGGTGCATCTTTTGTTCTTTCGTTCATTGGGAACCTGTGAACGTATGAACACAGTGAACGGGGTGAAATTGGAACAAGTTTCTTATATCTTGGACAAGTAATAACATGTGACGGCAGAAGTGAAACAGAAGTCAAGAAAAGAATAGGGATGGCCAAAAACATTTTCAACAACATGCAAAAGTTACTGACATCAAGAGAAATAAGCAATACATTAAAAATGAGAATTGTCAAATGTTATGTATTCTCAACCTTACTGTATGGCACAGAGACATGGACAATGAACAAACAACTGGAAAATCATATCAATTCTTTGGAGATGTGGATATACAGAAGATTAGGTCGTATTTCGTGGAAACAAAAGCTATCAAATACAGAGGTACTGAGGAAATTGGAAATGAAAAGAGAGTTGCTAGGTGAAATAAAAAAGAGACATGAAATATTTTGGTCACATTAAAAGACATAACAGTATTGTAAAGATCATCCTAGAGGGAAAGGTTCAAGGTAGGCGAGCAAGAGGCAGATAGCGTTACAAGTGGGAGGTTAACGTCAAGAGATGGACGAACAGCAGTATGAGTGAGTACATCAAGGGCAAGAGACAGGGCTTGTTAGAGATTCATTGCAGCCAACCTTCATTGTGGAGATGGCACCTGATTGATTGATTGATTGAACGTATGATGTGTTCCTTGGGACTGAAAGGGTTAAGTCTTGTTTTCATGATTGCAGAATTTTTATTTTTAAAACGTTTTTCTAAACTTGTGAACAGTCCTGAGTTCATTTTACGAAACTTCTGAGATGTGGTTAAACGGGTCCTGTCCCACTGGGTAAACTACAGTTGCATGAAAGTTATATAAGTATATAAAGCAGAATTCAGCAAAGCAGCTTTTAAGAAGTAAGCATGCAGTGCATCTGGGGTCATTATCACAGGCATTCAGACATGCCTGCCATTGCTTGAGGAGATGGCAGGTACAGTCCATCACTTACTGAGCTACAGACTAGAGAATGATGCGTTTCTGCTGCAGAGACTCATGGTGCTACTTGTGGTGCCATTACTTCGATCCAGACAGCAGACTTGCAGTAGAAATATTCTAGACCCCCATGGTTCAGTGAACAACCATTGTCCTCCTTCACGAGAAGTACCTGCCATTTCCCAAGTGGTGGGAAGCATGACTGAATGCCCACATCTTCTTTTGACCCAGAGTTCATGGTTGCTTCTTAACAGCTACTTTTGTTCTTTTTTTTTCTCTGCCGCATTTGCTATAAAAAAAAATCAGTTGGTAATAAATCCATTGGGACAGGTTTCATTGATCACACCTAATTCATATTTTCAAGTTTGTATTTTTTTACACACAAAATGTTTGTTATGTGAAACCAGTCTTACCATACAGAACCAGAAACTTACTACTATGACTGACATTTGAATGTGATGAACGCAGTAGAAAAACTACTGTTCATTCAGTCATGATAGCAGGTCTTTTGCAGATTGTCCTGCTAATCATCCCGTCTGTAATTTAGTCCCCATACCTGGTGTATCTTCATGCTCACAGTGTCCTGCTGTGTCTATTTTGGTCAACTCCTTCTAGGAACCATGCTTTCTGTTTTTCTTTAGTAGCCACTGTGACATTTAATATGACAAGAATCTTTCAGTTTCTGAGACAAGCTGATGTTTATGAGACACTTTTCTTCATTGTCTTCCGAGACAGTGTTCATGTTTTATCTTAGAGAGTGTCTAGAATCGTTTTACTTCCATGCAGCACAAAAAAAGGTTAGATTTATAAATATTAGGAATATGTCAGTCCCTATTTCACTTAAAGAATTGTCTTTGTTTTGTTTTTTTTCAACATCTGAGCTGTTTTAATTTGAGACTGAAAAAGACATCCGTTTAATAAGAGAAGTTTTTGTTAATTATATTAGTGACAGAGTGTAAACAATAAATACACGTTTCAAAAACAGTGTTGTTTTCCCCCACAAAAAACAACCTCATTATTTGTTGGTGTTACTGAACAGTTTTATATTCATTAGTTTGTGATTGCTCCCTGAGTAATTGGCACCCAGAAGGTTGTCAAAATCAGTGCAAAACAGTCTGCTGTCAAATGGCCAGCAGCATATCACAGTTATAAAACTGGTCATGACCCCTTATCCACAGATACCGACATGTTTTTATTTTTAAATGCACCCTATTTTACATCAAGAAAATGTAAAATAGAAATATTTGTAACACGAAGAAAACATCCACCCACAAGTTTGTTGCATGTATTAAAACAACACGATCGTGGAATATGAAATAAATTATGTTACAGCTCAATGTCTTGTTTAGTGTTAAAGCTGATTTCCCTTTTAGTTTTTGATGAACTGAACAAGAAATTTGAACATTGACATAAGGCCCTAGAATTTGTAAAAACAGAAAAGAATAAGACACATTTCTTAGAAACAAAACTATTGGAAGTCTTGGCAAAAGTGGAACAAGTCAGGAAGTTTAATTTGGGCATCAAATGCTTGTAAGAGTAGGATGTTTCGGCCAGAAAATGCAATTATCACAGCCATGCTGTAAATGTGCACAATACATTGATGACCTCAGATGATTGCAAATATCACAGCCATGCCGTAAATGTGCACAATACATTGATGACCTCAGATGAGTGAAAATATCACAGCCATGCTGTAAATGTGCACAATACACTGATGACCTCAGATGACTGCAAATATCACAGCCATGCTGTAAATGTGCACAATACATTGATGATCTCAGATGAGTGCAAATATCACAGCCATGCTGTAAATGTGCACAATAAATTGATGACCTCAGATGAGTGCAAATATCACAGCCATGCTGTAAATGTGCACAATACATTGATGACCTCAAATGAGTGCAAGTATCACAGCCATGCTGTAAATGTGCACAATACATTGATGACCTCAGATGAGTGCAAATATCACAGCCATGCTGTAAATTGGCACAATACTTTGATGACCTCAGATGACTGCAAATATCACAGCCATGCTGTAAATGTGCACAATACATTGATGACCTCAAATGAGTGCAAATATCACAGCCATGCTGTAAATTGGCACAATACATTGATGACCTCAAATATCACAGCCATGCTGTAAATGTGCACAATACATTAATGACCTCAAATGAGTGCAAATATCACAGCCATGCTGTAAATGTGCACAATACATTGGTGACCTCAAATGAGTGCAAACATCACAGCCATGCTGTAAATGTGCACACTACATTGATGACATCAGATGACTGCTAATATCACAGCCATGCTGTAAATTGACACAATACTTTGATGACCTCAAATGAGTGCAAATAAAGTATGGCAAGAGAGCTGGTGGATGAGGTAAAGAGAAGAGACAAGGTAAAAATTGTGGCAACAGTTCTTATAAAAAATATCATTAGTTACTATCTCCATTTTAAGATCAAAGTGAGTATCCAGTCAGTCAGTCTGCAAATGAAATATTCTGTTCAAACTAATCTACTGACTTTAGGCCGCAAGCATTAAAGCAGAAATAAGTAACACAATTTTCTGCCAGCAGTATATCAATGTATATTCAAGAGGTCTGTATTCACTTTCTGTGTATCCTCTGTTGTTGTTACTAAGAGATACATAGCATTTGTTGTACTCTTGCCTTATGTGAATTCACATGAGAAATAAATATGTTATCAGTCAAATGCCAACTCCACAATGAAGGTTTGCTACAACATATCTCTGAAACATGGTCTCTCGTCCAGGTTGTAAACTCCCTCAGACTACTGTTCATCCATCTCATGATGTTGTACTACTGGTTAGTTAGACAACAGCTTATCCTCACTGCACATCAAACCATTCTCTCCATAAGTGCTTGGATTCCTTATCAAATCTCTCAGCATGTAGGGGCTGACGACACTAGTTCTGTGTTGGTTTCTTATTCTTCTTTGGCTTCCTGCATAGTGCTCTAAGATTTCATTTTCACTGGCTTAGGAATGGAGCAAGTATGAGGTGATCTGAGTGCAGTGAAGTGAAACCTCAACTAGGACGATAGTGCTCTTGTCTGTCCACACCCCTTTTAATATGTCTTGCAGTCTGGTCATGGTTGACAGTCATCACTTGCTTCTTGCAAATGTCTTATTTTACGTAAAGCATTCAGAATATCAGCATGGTCCATGGCTTGTCTGCCCTATACATCAACTTTACTTGCAAGCCGATCAGCTTGCTTGCTCATTTCCTTGCACGCCTGCATACCCTGCACAAATATGAAACTTATGTGTCAGCTCCGACTGCTTTAGAGATTCCAACTACTGTCTTATCTATTTTCCTGAGCATACTAATTGAGTAACTGAGAAAGCATGCACGGGAAAATGTCTGTGTCTCCAGTCATGTTATTGCTTTGCTCATTGCTATGACCTCCAAAGTCAGAATACTCGGGGTCAAGGCAACAGCAGCAGAATCTTGCTTTACAATTCTAGCTCCAACTTGAGCCGTGAAAGCCCAAGAGCTGACATGGTGAAACACAGACATCTGTGTCAATAACAGCATCCCCTTGTCCTACTTCTACTCCTACTTGCACCACCATCTACCTCCATGCCTTCAACTTTCCCTCCAGAATCGTTTTTAAAAGAGTATTATGTCTTTTGATTTGGCCAAAGTATTTCATTTGTGTGTCTTTTTTAAAAGTTTCTTTTTTTTCCTATTCCCTGTGTCGCCAGAACCTCAGTTCCTAAGTAACAACAGTAGAAAAGTTACAGCGTGATTTTGTCATTCTGGTCAGTTTTTCCCATTTGGCAGTCCCAGAATGAATGTGCAGTGGATCCAGAACTTCTACAAAATCTGAAACAATTCGAGCACCACCATAATGCCAACCCCCTCTGTCTGACAACTTCTGGGATGCATATGATTTTCCTGCAAGGAAATTAATGTAAATAGGATAAAATAATGTCAAGAAAACTGCATACTAGCTCCGTTCCTGTGCCAGAGAAAATCAAATGAAATACATCTCACTGCTTAGAAGCAATATTAACATTCCACCTTGCTTTTCCTTCTTGCATATCTATGAATAGTAACAGACTTTTGGGTACAATGTGATACGCAAAATCAAAATGGTCACGAATTTTCCTTTCTTTCATTTTTTTGGTCCCTCCAGCCTGGCATCTGAATGTCTGACACCGTGAGATTACAGAATATCAATCTAGATGGCAGACCAACAGGCAAATTCCCAGATACCCTGTTCGACCTATACTTCTTCTTCAGCATTTCGAGTCCTTGAGGTTCATTGCTACAGATATCACCCACCTCCATTCATCTCTCTGGTTAGCTTTCTCTTTTCAGTTGGTGACACCAAGTGTTTGCAAGGTCTGTCTGGACATTACCTCCTCTTCTTGGTCTGCCTTGTGGTCTAGACCATTCATCTACCTTGTGAATACAGTTTTTACTTCTCTGTCATCTGACACTCTCTCAATATGCCCCAACCATTTCAGTCTATTAGCTCTTATGATGCCAGTGATTTAAACAGATTATGAATTTCGTTGTTGCTTCTCACTCTCCATTTCCGGCTGTTTGCATCTTTGTACATTTTTGTGTGTGACCTTTACAGAAATTATAACTGGGTGATCCATAACGGCTCCTCCAGCCTGGCGTAACCTGCAGTCATATGGGGGTAAGAATTGATTTGGAGCAGCCATGAACAAGCTCCTTTTTAATTATACCATCGTCTCTGTGTGGGTTCCAGGGCCCCATTTTGGTCATCAGGTGGAAAGAGAAGGCCAGTCAGATCAGATGGGTGAACTTCAAAGATGTGGCATGTTGAAGAAGAAGAAGATGAGGAGATAGCAATTCTCATGCCATAGCTGCCTCTCATGACATGCAAAGTAGGTTACTGTGTTACTTTTCTTCTTTTCTTTCCTGAAAAATGCAATAAAGTCAAATGTCTACAATGACTTTATACATTATAAATATTTGTAAATTAGAAATATTGTACTAAATGTTACAAAAGTCAACAGCAATTCAACGTGTCAGCCATGAGAAAAAAGTAATCAGATAACTGACCTCCAATAGTATAAATCTTCTCGTTGACAACAACAGAGCAGTGATGACTCCGAGACTGTGTCAACGATGCTAGTGGAAGCCACTGGTTGAGATCAACATCATAATATTCACAGCTTTGTAACCGTCTCCTATGTTCCCCACCACCATATCCTCCAACAACAATGATTTTGTTTTCTGAAAAAATGCAACAATAGTTTCGTAAGATGAAAGTGTCTGGTCAATCCTGAAAGTACAGTGCCAACCGCTGAATGTGATTTCGGATGTGGTGAAGAACAATGTATTTATCTCGCCAATTTTTCTTGCTTTAACTCTTATTTGGGTAACAGGAATTTTTTATAAGAACGATTTCTTGGGTTCCTTGTGAGTTCTACTGATCAGGTCTGCACTAAATACAAGCATGCTTTGCTGCTGAGGTCACAGGTGAGGAGTATAGTCTGGATCTTTTCTCCAGGAAACGCCAGTGTGTTTGGAAATGAACAGGTGGACAGACTGGCTGCTCTGCACAACTTGGTGAAATACTGATGCATGATAAAGCAAATGTGGTTAGGGCCGTGTGGGAAAACAGGTAAAATTTAGAGGAGAAAATGGTTCACCACAGTCTGGTGAGATTGATGCAGCGGGCAGTGACGAGGGGTTCTGGCCAATGATCGATGCTCAGAGGAAAGGCAAGACCGATGTTTAATCAGAAGGCTACTGGCACCATATGTATTGGAACTCTGCACTGACTGCTGAAGATGGGGATGGAGTACTTATGGGAATGCCCCAAGTGTTGTGATGTCGGTTCTTGAATCAACTCAACTCAGGTCTGCACTGTACATGCAATCAACAGAAACTTCACATCTTTAGTTTCTTAGTTTTTAACAATATTTGCTTTAAAGACTTTTTTTAAAACTTATATGGCATGCTCTTGAAGAAAATTGAATACTGTTTTAAAATAGATGTTTAGATACCATTATATGTTTCTCACTTGTCTTATTGCCTACATTTCATATGCATACATGCAGTCGTCATCATAATCATCATCACAGAGCAGGTTCTTTACAGAACATCATCCCCATCTCAGCCTACCTGACAGACACTCGGTCTCATGCCCTCCACTACTGTTCTCTCCAATCCACCGAGATGTTTGATATGTTTCAATTATTTTAGTTTCCAAGACAAGATGTTGTTTATGACCAATTTTCCTGGATGTTTATACCTTTCAGGATGTCAATATTTCTTTTCTTCTTGGTCCACAATATTCTCAGAATTGTTGTTCAACATTTCAGCTCAGAAGCTCCTTTTTGTGCTTCTTAACGATTGCAAGAAGTTCACAAACCACACTATACTGCTACAGGAAAAAATGCATGCTCTACAATTTTTTATTCTGATTTGCTTGCTGGTGCTTTATCATACAGTATTACAGGTTGTATATAAAAATACAACGCTTCAACACCTGAAAAAGAAACTACATACCGAATGAAACAGCAGAAAAATCACAGCGAGGGATAAGCATATCAACTCTAGATTCCCAACTGGCTTCATCTTTGCTAAGCACCAGGACTTTGTTGGAATAGACCCTTTCCAACTCTGGTCCGTAATATCCACCCATGATATACAACTGTCCGTTATGTGCCAATCCCTGAAGACTGGAGTGGCTGGGGTCTAGATGACACTGTAAGCTTGGTAACACAGCTTTCTGGAATCAGGAAAAGATGAGTGAATATATTCACATGACAAATGTGATACAGTTCAGGAACAGCTGGGAAGCTGCTGTAGCACAGTAGTTAGCTCATTTGTCTACCAAAACGATCAGTACATTGTCTGTTTGTTTACTATATACAGTATTTCTATAGCCTTAAGGGTTCCCCCTCTGTTTATTTATGTGAATTAGTGTAACACAAGGGAACTGAACAATCAGATATTTCTTAAATGTTGTATTCTAGACATAGCGCTACGGTCGGGTATGTTTATAATTGTTGCTGCGTTTGTTATTTGACCTATGTTTTGTTAATAAATTTATGTAACCTATGGTGCCATTTCAATGGTTTGAGATGAATTCTGTCCATATTCCTTAGTTGTGGATTCCAAGCTGTAGGATAGATATGACTAGTGAAGAGCCCTATTTTAGGGATGCCTAGCTGGTCATGTTCCTAGCACACTTGTTTCTGAAGTGAGGCGCACACGCTAATTAAAGGTAACAGGTTCTATTCTTATCACAGTAACTATATATATATTTTTTTTATTTTCTTCTGTTTGACTTTTTATCTTTCTACTTCTGTCTATAATTGTCGATCAATACACTATCTGTCTATTATGTGTTTGGGTGAAACAGGCTCCCAAGCCAATCCTGCCTAAATTGAATACAAGACAATCTAGCAAGTAAAGGCAGACAACCTGTGATAGACAACATCTTTTACTGACTGTTTTTTTGGGACATGCACCATAGATTCAATACACTTCAAGGCAATGAAAAGGTTCATTTAATTACTTTGTTCTTCTGTCCAGAATAGTTAGGTTTCTACAAATGTATTGTCAATGCTATACCATCATGCAGCAGGTCCATTGCAGAACATCACTCTCATCGCAGTATATTGGAAAGAATGCTACTTTCCTGCCAATTTTTCTGCTGCCTTTGAGCTTTAATCGCCAGGGGTTCTTGCTGAAAATATCTATAAGTCAGACTTGACCAACAGCAAGAAAGGAGAAACCCAAATAAAAGACATGTAATGCTGATGATTAATTCAAAATACAGTAACCAAGGCATCCTTAACGTGGAGGTTATGGCAATCAAGTCTAGCCACTCGAGTGATAAGAGTCCATAAATCTCTCAAGAAGTACCTCATCTAATTTATCCAGGGGACTTAACACCCAACACAGTAATATATAATATTTCTGAGTTACAGCCCTTGCTGTCCAAAGCTTTTTTTTTCTGGCTCGTATTAATTTTTAGTGGTGACACACATGTCAGAGTTTCAACTGGCCAGATAGATGTGTGATTCTTCTTGGCAACAACACTTCAGTTTAAGTTATTTTGTGTATTATGGTTTGTATTTGTGGAACTGTATTTTCATGTTATGTGCTGATGAAAGCTGTTTAACCGCAACGTTCACTTGTTGTTCATGCTTGTAATAATGTAAAGCTTACTGGTTCTACTTTTCATCTGGTTTGACATCTTTTCAAAATATAGTGAGAGCAGATAAGGTCTGGATTGATGATATAAAAAAACCTTGGGTAACTTGACAAGTTTTCTCAAAATCTGTGCTCCCATGTCTAAGGTGCATAATCTTCTTCTTTCGCTTGCTTGAAATAGATTATCTATATCTGCAATTGTTTCTAGTATCAACTTCATTGTCTTTTGTAATTCACTCAGCGACCCGTAAAGTTTGACTTGCAACGATGTTTCTCTTGGCCAAAAGTGATATGTTGCATAAACTAATATATGCAAGCAAAAGAAGAAATGCATTTAAGTAAAATATTCAATAAGCTGGTTTCATTCATGTCAGCCACAAGATATCATAGACAGTACGTGGGAAAGAAGGTCATGTGCAGATCTGTTTACCCACGCCACACAGCAGAGACTATAAGACTCGCAGGTAGATGATTAGGCCAGTTTCAGTTCAGAAATGTCTTTTACGTTGGGGGAGCAAATTTTCTATCAATGAGACAAAGGTTACTCAGTTTTAATTTTTGAATGGCATGTCTCCATGCAGGTTTTCTTGGTTAAAAAGCTGTTCCTAATTCGCTCTCCTGCTTTTAACTCCCCCTCCAGTATGGTTTTTTTAATAGCGTTACATGAATTTTGGGAGCCACAGTAGTGTAGTGGCTAGACACTAATCTGTTGTTCTGAAGAAATTGGATTCAAATCCCCACCAGGTGAGGGAACTAAAAAAAAAAATTTGGTTCCCAAGTTAACCTAGTCTGAATGTGTATAAAGGGTGTCCTGGGAAGTAAAGACAGCCACAGTGAACTACATCGTCCACAGAAGATGGAAAGATAGCCACAGTGAACTACATTGTCTACAGAAGATGGACTGGCCTATAAAAATATTAGTTTAGCATGATATGCTGAAACGCCCCACTGGCATGACAAGGTTTGTTTATTTTTCTTGAATTTTAATGTGGTGGAAATAGTTCACTTAAACCTTTTTTATTAATTTCACACCCTCTTTTTGTTCCTAGTTCCTCCATAATCTCTGTATTTGACTGATTTTGTTTCTATGAAGCACAATCTATTCTGAATACTAACATCTCCATCGCGACTTTTTAATTACTTCTTCATTGTCCAGGCTCTATATCACTTAGAAGGGTTTTTATATATAAATAATTTTTGACAATTCTCAATTTCTATGTCCTTTAATATTATATCGATTTGCAGAAAATGTCCCCTATAATAATGCCTAATAATAATGTATAATTTTGTACAAAAAACTTACTTTATCACAGTAAATTTCTCCCTCATTGCACTGCACATCAATGATCAGTGACTCATCAACGATCACAGAGTATATGACACTGCTGTAAGGACAATGGACTACAGTCCCACCAGACACCAAGCACTTCAAAATATGACTCTGTGCTTCTTCAGAAAACATCTCTGTGCTTTGTCTCCAACTGTCAACAACAGAGTTGTATATCCAGACAACGGCTTGTTCCAAACGTCTATGGACTATAGGATCAGCACAAACATTTACAGCCACAAACACAATTTTCCCCAAAAGATTGAATGCCTTTCCATAAGATGGTGGATCTGGAAGACTTTCTAACTGTACAAA
>CAJHNH020001849.1:103050-120716 GCA_905116865.2 Candidula unifasciata
TAGTGGGCTTTAAAAAACAAAACAAAAAAAAAGGATCTTAGAACCCAGACAGGGAATCAATCATTACAAATAACTATGAATACTTTCCACAATTAAATAACAACTTCATTCTTACCCAGTGCGAGACTGAAGATAGCCACAAATCACCATGAAGTGCTGCTGGTGATGCCTTTCCTTTTCCTCCCATGTATGTCTAATTGTTGCCTTGATATCTGCAGTCATAGAAACAAACATGCAAAACAGAGTGAAATTCAATGTGATATGAATGGCGAGAGATTTCAAGCAATTTACTGATCGTGTATTGTTAGTTACATTCAAATAATTGTCTCTTCAGTTGTCTCATATACGTAGCCACAATACTTTCATGGGATTAAATGTGTGATTATATCTCTGACAGCCTGTAGAAACAATCCCATTGTATGAAAGTGAAACAAAAGGCGGCCATTTTACAGAAGAATGTTTTGAACACCATGGACAGATAAAAAGTGTAATAAAGATATCTTAAGAGAAATTATCTCAAAGAAAACTTGTTACCTACATAAGAAGAAGACACTGTACATTTCTGGGCAGACCATTTGAAAAAAGACTGAAGTATGTCAACAGGAAAGCTGGAGGGGAAGAGAGACAATGTTAAACAGTCTGGCGTCATGGAAAGGGTAGAACATGTAGTAAAGTTTAGGCTGTCTGGTAGGATGTGCTGTTGTGTTTACTTGAGGCTACACAGTTGGAACCAGTGTGATCTCACAGATCCACTGAGTTGAAATATGCTGCGCTCATTGACTTGATTCTGAGAAGGTCAACCTTTGTTAATGTAAACATGCTCTGTAATTTTAATTTCTTTCTCCCAATTTAAATTCACAGACTATTTAAGGAGCACTTTTATTTCTAAACAGCTGAAAAATAGTTAGCACAAGACACAATTCCACTATGAAATAAGGCCATACAATATGAAATGGTAGGCACTGAGTGCTCCTACCTAAAAGGATGTGTGATAAATCAACGCGGAAAGAGCTTGACCAGTCGTGTTATGCTTGGGGAGCTTTTGAGGAGGAGACTGAAGCACCTAAAGATTAGTCCTCACTAATACACCCTAACAAAAAGGGGGCATAAAAGCTATTAAACTAAAATATACCTTAAATGTTAAACACAGTGAGACCTTTTTTTTCCTGCCTCAAGGCAAATTTAAAATATAATGCTGGACATATATTGAAAAAAATGAAACAGATTCAATGGATAATGCATTCAATATGACACTGGCCACCTTAACTTCCCAGTGCATATCCCAGTACCAATTGCGGTCTGGGTGGACCTGGGAGAACTGATCAGTTTTAAAACTTCCTCATGATGTGGATTTGAACTATGACCATGGGGCACAGGCAAGCATGTTAGTCACTGTGCTCATCATATGCTTTCAGGCGACATCAACTGAGAATTTACTTCTAAAGCAGTGGTCTCCAACCTTTTTCATGTCACCTCCCCCCCCCCCCCCCCCCCCCCCCCCCTTTTGAATATATGGCAGACCCCACATCCTTCTTGAGTATATGGCAAGATCCCCACACCCCCTTGAATATATTGTAGGGACTCCCACCCCATGCTGCCCCTCCCCTCTCCACCCCCCAATATAACAAAATGTGATTTAAAAGATTCAGCAACAAGAGAAACACACAAATCTCATACTCCCATTCGTGTGGCACTGCATGAGACACAAATCTCATAGTCCATGTCGTGTGGCACTGCAAGAGACACAAATCTCATAGTCCCTGTCGTATGGCACTGCATAAGACATAAATCTCATAGTCCCTGTCGTATGGCACTGCAAGAGACACAAATCTCATAGTCCCTGTCGTATGGCACTGCATAAGACATAAATCTCATAGTCCCTGTCGTATGGCACTGCATAAGACATAAATCTCATAGTCCATGTCATGTGGCACTGCATAAGACATAAATCTCATAGTCCATGTTATGTGGCACTGCATGAGACACAAATCTCATAGTCCCTGTCATGTGGCACTGCTTGAGACATAAATCCCATAGTCCCTGTCGTGTGGCACTGCATGAGACACAAATCTCATAGTCCCTGTCATGTGGCACTGCTTGAGACATAAATCCCATAGTCCCTGTCGTGTGGCACTGCATGAGACACACATCTCATAGTCCCTGTCATGTGGCACTGCTTGAGACATAAATCTCATAGTCCCTGTCGTGATGCACTGCATGAGACACAAATCTCATAGTCCCTGTCGTGTGGCACTGCATAAGACACAAATCTCATAGTCCATGTCATGTGGCACTGCATGAGACACAAATCTCATAGTCCCTGTCGTGTGGCACTGCATGAGACACAAATCTCATAGTCCATGTCATGTGGCACTGCATGAGACACAAATCTCATAGTCCCTGTCGTGTGGCACTCCATTAGACATAAATCTCATAGTCCATGTCGTGCAGTACTGCTGATCATGACTGTCCACAAACTTCTGTCTCATTACTGTCAATCATTTCTAATATAGATGGTCTTCCATGCCACAACACAACTGTCCAGCATATCTCCTTTTTACTCTCAATCTGCCTCTCTTCCTCTATAACTTTCCTGTCATGAAGTACTCCAGTCAGTTAGTCTCCCTCTTCCTCCTGACGCACGCACGCACACACACAGATGTCTCCTGAGGCATGCAATCAGTTCTCTTTGTGAGTAAATTTCTTTCAAAACATCTTTCTTAAGTTTGTTGTCTGCCCAGGCTGTTCTTGTCATTTGTCCACATCTCTACAGCTTCCACATTACTGTTTTTACTACAAAAGTAGTAGTCATTCAATCAATATTATTATGTTCAATCCATCTGGGTTAGAATTAGGGTAAATAGAGTTTTGTCTATTACAGTAAGAGATATTTATGCTTATCAATTCTTCTTCTTCTTCTTCGCGTTCACCAGCTGTAAACTCTGGCGGAGGTTCTGGTTGCTCGTCCACTACTGAACTGCAGTCCTGCTCCAGAACCTGAGTGTTGCGTGTGCATGAGTTTTACAGATCTCATTCTCTTGAATACAGACTGTTGGTTCCTTGCCTCTCCGGCAGATGCACTCCGACTTCAAAGGAAGCTCCCCAATTAGTCGACTCTTACGACATGCTTTTTGGGAGGCAGCGGGTCTATTCTTGTTTTCCCCACAATGGGGCCCCGGAACCGACGCGGGGGGCTTATCAATTATTTTTGACTATTTAATACTGGATAGCTTATGTATTAATTTGTTAAGTTTATTATACTTTAAGTGTACTTTTTAAAAAATTATGGTAACCTTAGTATTTAATCTATCTTTGGGAACATCTAAAGTGATCTGTGATACCGTTATTCTGTTACATTATTATTATATTTATTAAAACCTCATATGTGGAGCTTTTCAGGAGGAGATCGGAGCACCTTTAGATCTAAGGAGGAGACTAGAGCACCTAGAGATTAGTCCTTACTAATACACCCTAACACAAAGGGGGCATAAAAGCTATCAAACTAAAATAGACCTTAACAGTTAAACACAATTAGACCTTTTTTCTGCCTCAAGGCAAATTGAGTATATAATGTGCTGTGATAATTATCCTTACTAATCATTAAAATCTCATAGGCTAGCTAACCTTTGTTCTTATGATGTACTTTTCACTACAGACAGAATATTCACACACCTTTTCTATGAAAGCAAAGCCAACCAACCTTGTATGCACTTGACCACTGGGTGCTCCAAAATGTTTGTCTATAACAGCTTCAGAGATCTGAGACATTCTGACATGGGCTAGAACCTCAGTCAGCTGGTCTTTTCTCTCAGTGCTGTCATGATGAAACCAGGTCATTACAGCATCCAGAATAAATTCTTCTCCAGAGGGCCCTAAAATTTTTTTAATGAATTTATAACTGTATGTTTATTTTAAAACAGCAAATTTTGTATTAAGTAAATGATAAAACAAAAAATGATTAATAGTATCTTCATCCCCATTTAATGCTACTGGTGCACTAAATTGGAAAGTGAGTAGATCAAAACTAATTAAATGAAAAACAAATTTAAAAGTTAGTTGCGCAACCTTTACACAATGTTGCAGGTCCAACCCCAGCATTTTTTGGCTGTTGTGGCTTTTCTAGACAAATTTTACATTCAAAAGTTTGCCATTGCTTTCTGAGTGGTCGACAGCTCTCGGTACCACTGTTAAATCCAACATAAGTCCAATCGTCCACAGCAGGGATCGAACCCTGCACCCCGGCATTAAGAAGCACGTTCAACAACGCCTAAGCCACAGACAACGACTATGAAACATGAAATGAAATAACCACTTGCGAAAAACAGTCTCCAGAAGATCATCAACAGCACTCGAAGAGACAGAGTTATGAATAGCATAAGAGAGAAGGCTGGAACAAGACTGTGTCTGTATTACACTGAAAGGCAGAGAACGGATGTTATCAATGCCATGCAAAGCACTTATCATACCAAATAGCACGCCAAAGGATATGACTCAGTATCCCTGTCTAGACTGACGGACATTAGGGTGCAGCCTGGAGCTGCAAGAAATGAACATATCCCTAAGAGGACTAGATGTTTCATTAATCAACACAGAACAGGCATCATTAGTTGTTTTACACTTATAGAGGTATTGAGGAGATCGTAACACCTATGGATCTGTCCGAAGTGCTGTGATGATAATCCTTACGAATCACTAATCACAGAGAGTGAAGTAATTTGACCATCTAGTAAGAACGCAGCCAGACCAAACTGTATATGAGACCTTGTACAGAAAAAAAATATGGGCAGAAGGCAAGAGGAAGACCAAGGAAGAAAAGCATAGATGGTGCAGCTAAATAACATAAAAAGGATAAGAAATTATCACTCAAGTAACTTGAGAAGCACAAGACAGTGAGCTACAACCCTGTAACAGTGTGACGATAAAAGAAGATAAGCTATATGGTTCTAAGCCCATAATTTCTGGGCCAAACAGCAGCTGAAGGGTGAAGTAGTTGGCAATTATTTTCTTATTATTAATCTCTTTCATTTCCTAACGGAGCTAAATTTTTATGATTTTTGGGACTATTTAATTAGGTGTTCTATAGGAAAGAATAACTATATATCATTCCTTCTTGGTCACCCCTACAACATGTGAGGTAGGTTACAGTGTTACTATACTTTGCTTTCCTAAAGGGTCCCAGTAATGGCCATTTAAAAACTGCCATTACTGCCTGTATTCGCCATCTCTGTGGAGTAGGGGTTCTATAAGTATTCGGATGTAGGGGGTCTATAAGTATTCGGATGTAGGGGGTCTATAAGTATTCGGATGTAGGGGGGTCTATAAGTATTCGGATGTAGGGGGGTCTATAAGCCTGGGGATGTAGGGGGGGTCTATAAGCCTGGGGATGTAGGGGGGGTCTATAAGCGTGGGGATGTAGGGGGTCTATAAGCTTAGGGATGTAGGGGGTTTATAAGCCTGGGGATGTAGGGGTCAATAAGCTTAGGGATGTAGGGGGTCTATAAGCCTGGGGATGTAGGGGTCTATAAGCTTAGGGATGTAGGGGGTCGATAAGCCTGGGGATGTGGGACGGGGAGCTATAAGCCTGGAGGTGTAGGGGTCTATAAGCCTGGGGATGTAGGGGGGGGGGGGAGTCTATAAGCCTGGGGATGTAGGGGGTCTATAAGCCTGGGGATGTAGGGGGTCTATAAGCCTGGGGATGTAGGGGGTCTATAAGCCTGGGGATGTAGGGGGTCTATAAGCTTAGGGATGTAGGGGGTCTATAAGCCTGGGGATGTAGGGGGTCTATAAGCTTAGGGATGGGGGGCTATAAGGGGTCTATAAGCCTGGGGATGTAGGGGGTCTATAAGCTTAGGGATGTAGGGGGTCTATAAGCCTGGGGATGTAGGGGTCTAAAAGCCTATGTAGGGGGTCTTAGGGGAATGTAGGGGGGGGGGGGTCTATAAGCCTGGGGATGTAGGGGGGTCTATAAGCCTGGGGATGTAGGGGGTCTATAAGCCTGGGGATGTAGGGGGTCTATAAGCCTGGGGATGTAGGGGTCTATAAGTAGGGGGTCTATAAGCTTAGGGATGTAGGGGGTCTATAAGCCTGGGGATGTAGGGGGGTCTATAAGGGGGATGTAGGGGTCTATAAGCTTAGGGATGTAGGGGGTCTATAAGCCTGGGGATGTAGGGGTCTATAAGCCTGGGGATGTAGGGGGTCGATAAGCCTGGGGATGTAGGGAGTCTATAAGACTGGGGATGTAGGGAGTATATAAGCCTGGGGATGTAGGGGGGTCCTGGGATGTAGGGGGTCTATAAGCCTGGGGATGTAGGGGGTCTATAAGCCTGGGGATGTAGGGGGTCTATAAGCCTGGGGATGTAGGGGGTCTATAAGCCTGGGGATGTAGGGGGTCGATAAGCCTGGGGATGTAGGGGGTCTATAAGCCTGGGGATGTAGGGGGTCTATAAGCCTGGGGATGTAGGGGGGGGGGGGGGTAGGGGGCTATAAGCCTGGGGATGTAGGGGTCTCTATAAGCTTAGGGATGTAGGGGGGGGGGGGGTAGGGGGGGTTCTATAAGCCTGGGGATGTAGGGGGTCTATAAGCCTGGGGGTGTAGGGGGTCTATAAGCCTGGGGATGTAGGGAGGTCTATAAGCCTGGGGATGTAGGGGGTCTATAAGCCTGGGGATGTAGGGGGGTCTATAAGCCTGGGGATGTAGGGGGTCTATAAGCCTGGGGATGTAGGGAGGGGGGGGTCTATAAGCTTAGGGATGTAGGGGGTCTATAAGCCTGGGGATGTAGGGGGTCTATAAGCTTAGGGATGTAGGGAGTCTATAAGCCTGGGGATGTAGGGGGTCTATAAGCTTAGGGATGTAGGGAGTCTATAAGCCTGGGGATGTAGGGGGTCTATAAGCCTGGGGGGTTTAAGCCTGGGGGGGGGGGTCTATAAGCTTAGGGATGTAGGGGGTCTATAAGCTTAGGGATGTAGGGGGTCTATAAGCCTGGGGATGTAGGGGGTCTATAAGCCTGGGGTAGGGGGTATAAGGGGGTCTATAAGCCTGGGGATGTAGGGGGGGGGGGTCTATAAGCTTAGGGATGTAGAGCCGCATGGCTGGTTCTGTTAACACAGACTGTGCAGGTCAGGATTTTATTTTTGCCCCTGACAGAAAAATTCACAACTCTACTAAGGATTCGAATCAGGGTCTCCAGCGTTTTTAACCATTTGGCCATTCTCTTTTTAGGGTCTTAGTATGCAGGGACATAACTAACCCTTTTGCCTCCTTCCAACAACTCATGTAATTTTCCATTCCAGAGCTGCAGAATGAAATGCTAGGTCTGGGGTAGTAGTGGTGTGCCGCGATCTGTAGTAAAATATGATTAGTGGATTAGCTGGCCTATTAAGCAGAACAAGTCTGTTCTCATCCTGCCACTCCTCCAGTTTCTTTCCTCTCTGGTCTATGTGGTCGTAACCCCAGCTTTGTGAGTAGCTATTAAAGTCTCCATATAGAATCATCTTTTCTTTTATTGGGATTATGTCTAATGCCTGGGGACGATCACTTGGGCAGTAATAATTGATCAGGTGGAAATCTGTCTTTCCAGTTAGTATTTTCAGAGTCTGATATTCTGCTCCATCCATCTATACTTCCATCTAGCATGCAATGATATTGTTCCTTATTAGAGTCAGTAATCCACCTTTTTTTCTTTCTGCCTTTCCAGTCTGATTGGAAGCACTGATAGCCTCTGATTTTGAAGACTGTTTCTTCAGTGAGGTTGGTTTTTTGTAGACAGTATATATTTGTATCTGTTCCTCATTTAGAATATTTTCGAACTCTTGCTTTTTATTTGTAACCCCCTTCGCATTCCAGTGCATTAATTTGACTCTTTTCTTAGCTCGGCCAGATGCTCTATTCTCACGTCCCCTGGCTCCACAGGACATTTGAGAAAGACCTCCAGTATTTGGGTTAGGCTTCTTCAAGGTAGAGGGCCCTTCACTGCTCCTGCCTGAAAGTCCATCACACAGCGAGAACTATAACATGTTGCTGACTTAGCATATTTCCATGGCATGTGTGCCTGGCATCCTGACTGCTGTGGTGCGCCTCCTGGCTGGTTGCCTCCCACTTCAGCACCTTGTTCTGCTAGGGTAGACTCTAATCATACTCAAGGAGCCATCTGGTTTTACAGTTCCGCCACGAGAAGGCCAGAAGTTGAACTTTTGTTGTTAGAGGTGATGAATGCACATGCCTTAGGGGTATTCAGTGAGAGCTGAGAGCTTATTCTCAACCCCCATCCCCCAGCTATGAAGGCAATTTGAAACCATCCTTATACTATACACAATGCTATTTTCCAGACAATTCTCAAAAGATTCCAGAAATTATCTGGTACTCACTTTTACCAAGTTATGCTGACCCCAGGGTCTGATGTGGTTATACAAAATCCTGCCACATCTGGTGACTGAACCAGTACCACCGACTCAGCAGGCAAACACACTAAACTCACCTACCTGTCTGACATCTATTTGAGTTATCACTAATCTCTATCTGAAATACTTTTCTATGACAATACATTTATGTATATGTACATTTCTGTTTCTCAGTTTACAGGAGAAAACTTGGATGGCAAACCTGCATTAATATCGTCAAGCTGCAGTAGTCTGGACAAAGTGTGTGATGGCAATTGTAAAAAGCTGCTTGTCAGGCTCACAGCTTGAAACTGCTGAGAAAAAACTAGCAGACAGGCTTTGATAAGTTCCTGGCAACTGTGCATCTGTGCCAGGTGGAAAAGATCTGTAATTATAAGACACAGACTAAATAATTTGGCACCATGAGTCATGTTTTACTAATTTCATTTTGTATGTAATAGTATTTATTTGTAACTTCCTTAGAAAGACCCAGATCTGAATCCTCTGTAAGATGAGGAGAATTTTTCTGTTGGGGGCAAAAACATAAAACCTAACCTTTCACAGTTTATAGTGACTGCAGTGGCCAAGCAGACCTAAATCCTAGAAATCATCCTAAAAAGTGGTTAAAAGGCATTTTGTGCATTGACAGTACAACATTTATGTTTTTCTTCTTTCTGTTCTCTCTAATCATTGTCTTGCCTTTCATTGTCCTGTCGTCAAGATGCATCTGGTGTGAGATGGATGGATGCCTGTATTCAAGGCCTCAGACATTCCCACCTATCTATCACTTGCATGGGTGACCCCTAGCACTGCTTCCACTACATTTGAATGACAGCGCTTTCTGTGGTGCCCTGTCCTGTTGCAGGCTGGACAAATGTCCAAACCATTTGATCTGTTATCTCTTGAGATAATTAAGTGCTGGTTCCATTCCCACTTGTTTCATGATATCGCCATTTCTGATTCTGTCTCTTCTTGTAACATTGACGATTTCTCTTATTATCATTTTTAGTATCTGTGTTTTGGAAAATAAATTGATTTGGTTGATTTGGTGCAATTTTTTTATTTTCTTTAAAGTGACATGTGTTGAATAGTTATAATATTTTTTGTGGGGTATATCCAAAAAGTGGAAAGTAGGGGAGCTTGGCTCCCCCCCCCCCCCCCACCCAGGTCACCAGGGTAAAAAGGTTAAACACAATATGTGTATCTCATTCCCCTGTGAAAATATTACAACCAACTGTGATTTTGTTGTCAGTATTACCTATAGCTCCCATCCCAATGTGGCAAACTATTTTTATCAGGTTATTATTTTAAAGCCTCACTCCGACTGTCATCAGAGGCCCTAAATATAACTGATGGTTTTTGAGACTTGTTTATCTAGGGTTTATCGCTCATTGTGCGCTCTTGGTGGAGTTGAACATCAGTCAGTCAGTCAGTCATTATTACTTCTTCTCGTGTGGATTCCAGGGCCCTATTATAGGGAAAACAAGAATAGGTCCACTGCCTACCCAAAAGCATGTTGTATGAGTCGACTAATTGGGAGCTTCCTTTGAAGTCGGAGTGCACCTGCCTGAGATGCAATGAACCAACAGCTGTGCGCAAATGAGTCATATCTGTAAAACAGATGCACACGCAACACTCAGGTTCTGGGAAAAACCTAAAAGTCCAGAAGTGGATGAACAACCAGAAATTTCCACCAGAGTTTAGAGCTGGTGACTGGTGAGAACGAAGAAGAAGAAGATTATTACCCCTATTAGACGACTGCTAGAACCTTCAAGAACAGAACAAGCTAATGGTAGGACAGCACTGAAAGAAGAAAGACATGTAAGAAGAAATACAAGAAACAAATATTCAAAACAAAACAAAAGTTCCTACTACATATTTTTTTTTTTTAATTAAAAAAAATATCCTGCAAAAAAAATAAAAAAACATGTTAACGTACTGAGGCAGTTGGAAGCATCCAGTTCTCTGATCATGAATTGAGAACATATGCTGGCTATACCTGTCATACCCCACTGATCTGCAACTTCATACACACTCTGAATGTCTGCCGCTTCCACTGAAATACAAAAGCACCATTAACAAAAAATTATTTTTTTTAATCATCAAATTCTAAGCTCTAATTTGACATTTATTTCATATTCGATGACTTCTTCTGTCACAGGCAAAATTTTAAAATAACTGGTAATATGGGTCATAAGGGGTTCAATAATAATTGCCTGGAATGAAGTAACAGAGACGTTTAATGTAACAGAATGGACAGACGTAATAACTATCTGGGGCAGTAGGATTTATAATAAAAGAAACATAAACTAACAGATTAGGTAAAGGAGAATGAAGAGTGAGAGGCAGCAATTAAATTCATTAATTTGTTTAAATCACCACAAATTACTGGTGTCATGTGGGCTAACAGACTGAAATGGTTGGGGTATACAGACAGAATGGCAGATAACAGAGAGGCAAACTTGAGTATACAAGAGAGCTGAAAGGCTATAGATCATGAAGCAGATTCAAGAAGATCTTCATGCAGCTGAAAAGTAATTGCAAATAAACAGTTTGTCACCTAATATATTAAAATACCTGAGACTTTTCCAGGCCATTAACAAAGAGTTTCTTAGCAAGAGGATAACAATGACTGTTAACCGCTCTACCTATGTGCCAGTCCTGACCTACGGGTGTGAGCTATGGCAATGATAACGGCTCACAGAAGCCAGATTCAGCTCTCAGAAATGAGATATTTGAGAAAGGTAGTCCAAGTGACAAGAAGAGATAAAGTTCACAGTCAGACAAAACATCAAGATCTGGAAACCCAGGCCTAACAAACTCAAATGGATCAGTCACCGTTACGATGGACTGGACATATATGCAGAATGGGGGAAAATTGACCACCATGGCAGGTATGGAAGGCTTAGAACCAGGAAACTAGACCCAGGGTCTGCTGGGAAGACAAAATCCAACAGTCCCTGACTGAAAGAGGACTGGAATGGAGCAAAGCCAACAAGAAAGCTGCTGACAGAGAAATCTGGTGATCTCTCTGGCAAACCTCTACACCTAAAGGTAGAAGAAGAGCGACTAAGTATATATTAAAATTTAGCGAGAATATTTCTGATAATTTGATAAATTACAGATTAAATTATCTAGACAGGCTGGCAAATATAAATATGTGATGTCTGTTACATACATATTGTTTTTCAGTCTGAAATGTTTACAGTTTATTCCTCTGTCTTATATCTCCCATGAAACATAGGCATTCAAACAATTCACACGCAGGCTATGTGTAGACTTGTTCATGGGTGGCCAGATTTAGCAGCCAAAGTCTTTTCTATGGGATGTGGTAGTCCGCTTCACCCAAGACCCTCTTTAGTTGCCTCACACAACATGTTCTTTAGGTTATAGTGTTACTATTTCATGCTTCCATTATTAACTCAAGTAACATGTGGGTACGTCTGATATTCTGAAAAGATGTTGAGGAGTGGATCAACTTCACTGCACCGTCTTTGATCCCCAATGGTTCAGTTTCTCTGAATAGTGTCGTACAAAGCATCTCTTCACAGTGCTGCCCAAAGAATTAACTCTGAATTTCCAGCAATGACTCACCATGGATCTCTCAAAAACCTACACTTATGAACTAAAGCCCAAATAGAATACACATTGTTCAAACTGAGTCAAACAGCTTGATAACTTCCATTGTAATTCTTGTTCAGTGGTCAATGTTTGCAATGCATCTATTCCAGCCATGGGTCACAAGTCACAAGAATGACAAGTCGCACCTCATAGTTTGTCATGCAAGGTCACTCCTGTGGGTCATATTGCTACTTCCAAATTTAGTTGAAATTACAAAATAAAACAGATGACAAAACAAACAACGCCTATGTTACCTTGTAAAGTTCCTTTGTAAACAAAACTGGTGAGTTTAGAGACAGCCTGAAAGTCTGTATCATCTCCCAGTTCAATCAGTGTCTTGGAAGATTCTTTAAAGTTATCGGAAAACATCGCATGAAAGTAAGGGATATACTGTTTTAGCACTTCCTTATATGATGATACTTGTGTTTTCTCAGAACCTACCTAACAGAAGATAAGAATGTATTCTCATGGAACAAAAACAGTACTGTGAAACATACTTCTGTGTACTGATAATTAAAGAAAGTTCTTATCTATGTAAAACAGACCTCCAGGGCGACCAACATCCGACAGTCCCTAAATGATAGAGGACTGGATCGGAACAAAGCCAGAAAGAAAACTGCTGATAGAGAAGTCTGGCGATCTCTCTGGCAAACCTCTACACCCCAAGGTAGAAGAGGAGCGACTACGTAAGTCTTATTTATGTAAATAAGAATATCATGATGTTTGTCGAAACAAAATTTCCATACCAGTTTTTATATGAACTAACAAATTAATTAATCAAGTGCCATCTTCATGATAAAGGCTAGCTATAATGGAAGCAATAAAGATTGACTGTAAAATAAAAGTTGAGGTAGCATTTTTTTTTCCAGTGTTCTCGATGTGTTTTATGTGTAATTCAGTGTTCTTTTAAGGATGAAACTGTGGCAGGTCTAGCAAATCAGCAGTGGATTTAAAAGTTTACAAAAAAACTGCTCTAGAAACTGTATATGACATTAGGAAATCCATCAAACGTAACAACAAACAGGGCTAGAGAACAGGTAAGCCATCTCACACTAAATGTAAATTTGCTCCAATTTTAAAACACCCTGCTATCCTAATAGAAACAATTAGGAAAATTTTAAATACAATATTTATACCGACTTAAGGTTACCAATGTCAGACTAGGACATTGACAAAAGAATAAGAGAGAAAACTAACTACCTGTGAGATGAGACGTTTGAGAATGGCCGTGAATAAAACCAGAAGAGATCGAGTGAGAAACAACGTGATCACAAGAACTGTTGGAACAACACCCATTGTCAAATTTATTGAGAACCAAAGAATGAAATGGTTTGGCCATCTAATGAGAATATAACAAACGATGCCAGCAGCAAGAGCGTACAACCTGAAAATCAAAAAGAGGCAGGGGAAGACCGAGAAGATGGATTCGAGGAGTTACTGACCCCTTGAGCCTACATAACATCACAGCATATCAAGCGACTGAGCGCGCTCTGGCTCGACTGCTGACCTTCTGATGAACTTTGACACCTAGCCGCATAAGCAGATATTGACAAAAGAAGAAGAAGAAGAAGTGAGAATAAACACATGGCTTTTCTATCAACAGCACATAGTTTTCAGTCCTGGAATACATGCTCAGTTTTTTAGGTGCCATGGATGATGTCATCATACTAGTCCACTTTTTTTCCAAAGCAATTTTCCTGTATTGTTTTAAGGCTGGGTCAACCTAGAAGTCCAGATCTTCTTCTTCTTTGTTCACTGGCTGTAAGCTCTGATGGAAAGTCCTGATTGCTTGTCCACCTGGACTTTGACTTTGTGCCAAGGCCTGCCTTTTGCTTGTACATCTGTTTTACTGGCCTATTTGTGTAAGCTCATTGTTCCTTGCTGCCGGGCAGATGCACTCCGACTTCGAAGGAGGCCCAAGTTAGCAGACTCCTTTAACATGTTTGCTGAGGAGGCAGTTGGTCTATTTTTGGCTATCTTCCGAATAATGGTCCCAAATTATCGAGGCTGAAACTATGCCTCAACAGGGCCTCAGTTACATGTAAATTGCTGACTTCTGCCACCACCGAGAGTATCTCCCACGCCGCTACGTGCGCGCGGCGTGGGGCTAAACTAGATGGCTGGGGCTCACGAGCAAATAAAATGAAGGAAGCTGCAGGGGTTGCGGTAGCTGCTGCTCGTGACTCCTAGCCATCTAGTTTAACCCCAATCCAAGCCATGCGTAGCGGCGTGGGAGATACTCTCAGTGGTGGTGGTAGTCGCCGGAAGTGTGCAATTTAAGTCACAGGAAGTCCACAATTTACATGTGACTGAGGCCCTGTTAGGGTATATTTTCGGCCTTGATAATTTAGGGCCGTTATTCAGAAGCTAGCCCTATTTTTCCCCCACAATGGAGTCCTAAAAACCCACATGGGAAGAAAGCTCAGATAAATATAAAACACCCATCTCAATGTTGATTCAAACCCACGATCAACAGGCGAGCATGCATTTATGTAGTTTTTGAGAATTCTCGGCTATCTTCCGAATAACAGTAACGGTATAGTCCACAATGTGGCGGTGGCTGTATAGTCCCCAGAAGTCCACAACTAACATGTGACTGAGGCCCTGTTAGGGTATATTTTCGGCCTCGATAATTTGGGACCGTTATTCGGAAGATAGCCGAATTCTCTAGTACAAGTTAGATTTTTTTTTGGTTCTCCTCCGAACTTCTACCCTGCGCGTAGCGGCGCGAGGGATACGGTCGACGGTGAGGCATAGTCACAGAAACAGGTCCGCAATTAACATATCGCTGAGACCCTGTTAGAGCATTCGTTTCGCTATACGGAGCCGATCCTAGTTTTGCTGCGATTCGTTTCGTCGCCGGAAGTTCGCATATTTTTAATATTTTAGGCGGCCATAATGCGGGGGTAGAAGTTTGGAGGAGAGCCTTTTTTTCCTGTTAGAAAGAGAGAGGTAGAAAGATAAAAGCTGATGCATTGAACTTTTAACAGAAACATTACACAAGTAGAAATATACAGTCTGAATACAACAAATAATCACCTGCAATATAACATCAGGCTGGCTGTGTTCGGTATATTCATTTATCTGTTGTTTATGGGTCTTTCTGTTTTTCAAGGAAACTGTCAGAACACCATCACTCATCTGAACCTTACATCTATCTTGCTCAAAGACATCCCTGTTTTAAAAAAAAAACCACTGCATAAACTGTTTGACATTTTTAAAAAAAATCAGAACTAAGATGATTTATTATAAGGTCATAGCAGAGGTTTTTTTTTTTCAAGGGATTTCAACACCCCTAGAATATTTGACTTCCCTGTGAACTCGGTAATTCCTTTATTTGGGATGGATTAATAAATAAAGTACGAGTGTCCTTTAATCAAAAACAATTTATAAACAAATAAATGGGTTTACTATACCAAAAAATAAGCATACGTAAACTTTTTGTACAACTGTAGGATTAGTATATTATTGCCTACTATATATATATATATATATATATATATTATATATATATATATATATATATATAGTATATAGCCTATATATAAATAATATTAATCTTCTTCTTCTTCGCGTTCACCAGCTGTACACTCTGGCGTAAAGTTCTGGTTGTTCGTCCACTTCTGGACTGCAGTCCTGCTCCAGAACTTGAGTGTTGCGTGTGCATCAGTTTTACAGATCTGATTCAATTGAATGTAGACTGCTGGTTCCTTGCCTCTCAGGCAGATGCACTCCGACTTCAAAGGAAGCTCCCCAGTTAGTCGACTCTTACGACATGCTTTTGGGGAGGCAGTGGGTCTATTCTTGTTTTCCCCACAATAGGGCCCCGGAACCCACACGGGGGAATAATATTAATATAGTATGGGCTCTGTGGCTAAGTCGATGCGAACGCTTCGTAATGTCGGGATGCCGGGTTTGATCACAGCTGCAGACCATGAGCCTTGTGTTGGGTTCGACAGTGGTATCAAGAAAGCCGACCGTCCAGCAAGCAGTGGCAAACTACTGGACGTAAAATTTGCTTAGAAAAACCATACATCAGCCAGGGGCTGTTAGGGTTGGTTCTGCAACGTCCAGTAAAGGATACGCAACTAACTACAATGCAGAGGGGTTTAACATATGGCTACTTATATAGCACAACACAATACATGCATCATAATCATATTTACATGTATTTGCCTTGTTTTACTGAAACTAGGAAATGTAATCATCCAGGTTATTGTTTAACATGTAGATTTTCCGTCAGCGTTTATTTTGACGAGAGTTGCCAAAGTATTGTTCATTTCTGGCTAAATTTTCTGCTAAATGGTGCTGTATCCAGTTTAGCTTTCGACGCTCGGAAGGTACCATATATTTAATTTCTTAAAAGTTTCCTAATTTTTGTTTCACGTCTTTAAATACTGTTTTAATGCTACAATGTAGATCCTTTAGCTTTATTTCGCTCTGTATTATTGTGTTTTGTTTGTTGCGACTTGCTGATGAAGGCATGCCACTGCAACGTTTTTTTTCGGAAAGCTGACATATATTTCGTGTTGTGTAACTGATTATGTTGTCACAGCTTTTGCTGAAGTTCACAAATGTCATTCTTAGAGTCCATGTCGTTTTAGTACGGATCGACAAGACGAGTCGCTCCACAGCCGTCTGTTTCGTGTGCTGTCAAATTCACCTTTCCGTCTTTTCAGACCATAGTGTTATAATGGGTTAAAGGAACCACTAAGAAACTCGAGAGGATCGACTTCCTTCCACCGGGTATTTACCCAGTATGGCTCGACTTATCTCCACAAAATGGATCCCCTAATGCCGAAAGCGTCACACAAAGCACGAACACCGTGGCTGTGGCGATGACCTCCAGAGATCTGCGTAAAAATTGCAAACATAAACCGAAGGGCACAGTCGCGAAACGAACTAAAGACTTTCAGAGCGCAAGGCAAACGACTTGACATCTTCGCCAAAGAGACCACCACCCCTGCCCTGTCCCCCCCCCCCCCCCCCCGAACCACATCTACAGCTCAAAGACTGGGTAGTATTGCAGAGACCATGTGTTGCCAGTGCAAAATGACCCCTCTCTCCCATGCTTTGTCAACTGCGGAGGAAATTTAACCAATACGTTTGGAACAAAACATCCAGCAGCTGTATAAGCTGCTGATTCAGAAGAGCAATGCTCTCTCCGCATGTCTGAGCTTCACTCATCGACCATTCGAAAATCGCACTTTACCTCCCTCACCTGGATCTACACACCTGGTCATGCGCTCGTAAAGAAAATGAGCGAGCGGACCAGCTGGCAAGCATTGCACTAAGGCATGTGGGAAGAAGTATGGACAGAGCAGATATCGTCAACGCTGTACTAATTGGGCCAGTGGATAATGAGGAATCCCTGACACTAACACGATTGCGTGACATGGGAGTAAAGCATAGTGAAGCACGTCTATGCCGTCTTTGAGGCCGAGATAGGAGACATTATAACCAGCTTCTCATGGGAACAATTAGTAGAAGTACTTTGGAGTGTCTGCTGCATCGGAGGACTGAGCACGCGTGGGGATGCCTAATGTGCAGTGACGTCGATTGTGAAAGTATAACATAACATACGCACTTCTCATCACCTAGGCAACCAACAATGCATATCACAGGACACAATTTCACATATAAGGACATTTTATCACAGTCATTGTATAA
>CAJHNH020001849.1:127380-140969 GCA_905116865.2 Candidula unifasciata
AACCACAGCATTAATTGGCTGTTTTGTGGTTTTACTAGAGAATTTTATGTTCACTAGTCTGCCATTGCCCGCTGAAGAGTCTCTGCTCCATACTGTTGTCAGAATCAGTGTAAAGGGGTCTGTTACCAGTCTGCACCAGAAACAAACTGAGCATTTCTGGATTATGAAGCTTGTTTTTAGAGTCTAAGCCACAGACTGACTACACAGACATTCATAACGTTCTCTTGCATACAGTCAAAAATAAACTCAGTTTATTTTTGGAATGAGAGAATGCAGAACTATTCTATCAGATCTGTTAGTGAAGAAACATGATTTTGATTTGTCCTAATATTGTGATTAATTTGCATAGTTAACTGCCTGTACGAATCGATTAATGTGTTGACTTTGTGTTGTTTTATGCTCTTTCAGATACCATCAGATATTTATCTCTCCATGACAATAAATACATCAGATATTTCCCAGGGCACACAAAAAAGTAAGTACATCTTTTGAAACTTGTCATGTATGTTTCTAGAGCGGGTGAAGAACAGAAAACAGTAAACGCATATAACAGGCAGGCAATATTTTTGTGTACACTGTACTGAATATGTTTTTACTTAGTAATGAATTTATTGAAGACTGAAATGGTTCGGCTACCCGTTGAGTAAGAATCCTATGATGCTTGCAGCGAGAGCTCACAATATATATGAAAGGTAACACCAAAAGGCAGAGGGGTGACCTAGAAGTTAGATTGAAGGAGTCACTGAGAGCCTAAGACTTCACAGCATCTCAGTACCCCAAGTAACCGAGCTCACCCCATCTTGGTTACCTGTCTTCTGTTAAACTGCAACACCTGGTGGCACAGAGCAGATACTGGACAAAAGAAAGAAAAGAAGGAAATTATCAGCTGTTTTCTTCGTTGTAATGTTGTTTCTGTATTTTCCATACTCATATTATGTGTATGTAAATACAAGCAAGGTGTGCATCCATTAATTCTGCTTCAGGCTTCCATGCAGAGATTTGGCTTGTCCAGATCTTTGTTTTCTTCCTGATCATGTTCATGTACATACTGTCTACTTTTTTATTTTGTTGTTTTGTTGTTTCTTTTTTTAAATCCTGGGCACAGGAGCAATGTATTATACAGTTTATTGCCTGGCATGTCTCTGTTTTTTCACTAGAATGATTTATGACTTTTCTGTCTTGTTACATACATACAGACAGACAAACAAACACGGGCACACACACACAGACTGTTGTATGAGTATATTGTTTCTTTGGTTTTAGCTACTCTGTTATGTTATATATCTGAATCAGTACAGTTAGTGTACTGCCACATAGATGCTGCCTTTATAGGACAGTTTTTATTACTGAAGGATAAATAAGATATAACTGTAAATGTAACGATAGTTCCAAAGGAGATACTACCATTGTGATTGGAAGTGTTAGGCTTTCACATATGGGCTAGGGTGGCCAGTTTCATTTCCTGCCCAGAAAATTATGTCAATTATATGCATGTTATCAAAATAAGAGATTTACTAGAAATACAGCAAGCATGATTACAGAATTAAGTAAGCACTAGTACACTTTGCCTTGATTGAGATGCACCATGAACTGTATGCTCTGTCTTGTATTGTTTTCAGGGTGGTTACCTTATGTATGTCACCAATAGATGATGCATTCATTTCTGGCTCTATGGACAAAACCATACGGCTTTGGGACCTACGTTCACAGAACTGTCAGGTTTGGTTTCAACAATTTTGTGTTGAAAAACTCTTTACTAGGACAGATTACTGTTAATGCTTCCTTTAGCATTTTAATAATGTAGATAGCATGTTTTAATTGTTGAATTCAATATATAACTTTTTAAACTGGTTTGGTCAGCATAGTAGAACACTTTAAGGTAAAGGTTAAAGGTAAGAGAATTGACTTCATTGCTCTGGGTTTTATCCCAGATGGCCCGGTCTCTGTCTGCAGAATAGCTGTTTGCCAGCTGAGATCATCAAACAAAGCACAAACTCCATAGCTCCAGTCACAGTCCTCAGGGATCTCTGTAAACATTGCACTTGCGAAGTGAGCGACACCACCATGAAACAAACCCATGTCAAGGCAGACGGCTTGACAGCTTCACCATGGAGACCCGCTACAGTTTCAGCAGAACTTTAAACTTTCCATAACAGTCAAAGTGGGTTCTGAAAAAAAAAATCTGCATTGATCATGTCAAGGTTGAGTGATATCTAGGGGAAAAAAACACTGTCATGATGTACTCCGGTTTTCTTCTTCTTATGACATGACCAAAGAATGTAGATTGTCTCTTTCGAAAGCCAGTTTCTTTCAAGATCTCTTCATTAATAATTTTATCTGTTCAAGGTGTTCTCATCTTTCATCTTTAAAACCATATCTCCGTGGCTTCCACAGTTTTCACTAATTGACCAACTATCCATGATTCACTTCCATATCTCTCTCTCTCTCTCTCTTGTTGTACCACCAGGACATCACACAAGCGATAAACACCCGGTGACACAAAGTGCCACCATGGGGATGAGGATCACCTGTGGAGAGTTCCCAGAAACCTCTTTTACAAGCCATTAGGCCATATTTATGGTCCGGCTATATTTAGGACCCCAGCAAAAGACAGGGTCGGCTTCAAATAACGAAAAATTGCACCCCTCATGGGGACGACTAACATGACGATTCACTTCCATATATCAAGATAGCATTTATTTAGCTCTTGAAAATTCTTTTTCTAGCCTCAGTCTCTAATGTAAACATCAATAATAATAACATTTTTGTAGGGTTGTTTGCATCATTTGTTTTCAGGGCTTGATGCATTTGTCAGGTCGACCTGTGGCAGCGTTTGATCCAGAAGGTCTCATCTTTGCAGCAGGTGTTAACTCTGAGAGTGTCAAGCTGTATGATTTGAGGTCATTCGACAAGGTATCTTGTGTGTGTCAGTTTAATGAATGTCTAACCAAAAGATCATTTGCATTTTTAAAAAAAAAAAAGGACCCGCTTACACACCTGCAGGCATATTGGGCATATAACAATAGAACTATGTTTGGTAAAGTGATGTATAATAAATTAGATATTGTGAGGGCTCTTTGGGAGCGAGTAAACAGTGCAGAGGCACAGATAGATCATTATGGTCTAAGGAGAGTGGCGCTGTGAGGAGTTACCAGGGGATCTAGCCGACGCTCAACACTCAGGGGAAGGATGAGACGAATATACAATCAGATGGTTACTGGTATCATTGGAATTAAATCTCTTTGTTTGCTGCTGAAGATGGGGACTGAGCACTTATGTGAGTGTCCCGAGTGCTGTGATGTCGATTCTTAATTCAACATTCAAGTGGAATACAATTAATGGTTTCATTGTATACTTCAACAGTATTCTTCATGTTTTACAGTTGCTACTTATCAGAACTGATTTTCATTATTAGGTGTTAAGGACAAGTTAAACCCCCCCCCCCCCCCCCCCCCCCCCCTTTTTTTTTTAACACTACGTGAAAGTGTATTCATTTCTGCACATATTAATCCATCTTGTTACAAAATTCCAGCTGAGAGTAATTTAAATTAATTTTATCAATTGGTATGGTAACTATTTATTTACTTAATTATACAGGCAAAATATAGAGGGAAGAAATATATAAGCAAACTTTCTGTCTTGCTAAATACAGTTAATCTTTGTGCAACACACACACACACACACACACACCCAAAAAAAACAAAAAAACTGAGGGATTGTGAGTGTGAAAAACCAGTAGCAACATATACTTTGACTAAGAATGCCAAGCATAATCTGAATTAATGTTTTGAAGACTGTTTTTGCCAGCAATCATTTTTTTTTTTTTTTCAGGGCCCGTTTGCAACATTTAAGCTTCCACAGGATAAGGAATGTGACTGGACAGGCTTGAAGTTTAGTCCAGATGGCAAAATGATTCTCATTTCTACAAATGGCAATGTTATTCGGCTTATTGATGCCTTTCAAGGCAATCCGCTACAAGCATTCATGGTATATCACAGTTGCTAAATTTTGTGCAGTGTTAATAACTTGCATTTTTGTCAGTTTACTCTTAACATTTACCAAGATAGTCAGTGCACAGTCAGAACAACAAAAGGAGTGACAGGCTGGCTTCCTATCTCAGCTAGTCTCAGACAGGAATGTGTCCTCTCACCATTACTGTTCATTACTTACATAGAATAACACAGGAGGCAAATACAGACAATGAAGAAATCAGCGAACTTCTTTTTGCATATGATCGCTGTCTAATACACCACCAAGTACAGAATTTACAATACCATACTGATTCCTTACATCAAGCCTGCATACAGTATGATATGGGGATAAACATCTTGAAAACTGAGGTAATGAGGATAGGCAGGAAACATAATATCCTGAAGGTTCATGTAACGGTACTACAGTCAAACAAGTACAAAAATTCAAATATCTAGGAAGCATATTTATGGAGGATGGCAGACTCGATAGAGAGATAGAAGATAGAATACAGAAGGCTAATGCTGTCACCTACTAGTTAGCCCCACTGCTGAGACACCAAGATGTCTCCCTTCCAGCAAAACATGGACAATGAATAGGGTACTAGAACAGAAAATAACTAAATTTGAAATGCGCTGTCTCCGTAAGGTCACTAACAACACTAGACGAGACAGGTTTGTGAATACCAGCATCAGAGATAAAGTTTGAATAAGACCATGTCTGGATTATATCGACAAACAAAGAATTAAATGGTTCAGCCATCTGGTGAGAATGCTGCCAGACCAGACTGCATATGAGACTTTTTACAGCAGAACATCTGGTTGAAAGGGGAGAGGAAGACCAGGAAAGATGTAGATAAATGATGTAGCTGAAACCTGCAAAAAGATGAAAAACCATCACCAAAGCCACCCGAGAAGCGCAAGACAAATACAGAAAAACAGAAAACCACAACACTGGGCTACAACCTGGTATCAGTGAGACAACAAAACCACAACACTGGGCTACAACCTGGTATCAGTGAGGCAGCAAAACCACGACACAGGGCTACAACCTGGTATCAGTGAGACATCACAACCACGACACTGGGCTACAACCTGGTATCAGTGAGACAACAAAACCACGACATTGGGCTACATTCTGGTATCAGTAGGGCGACAAAACCACGACACTGGGCTACAACCTGGTATCAGTGAGGCAAAAAAAACACGACACTGGGCTACAACCTGGTAACAGTGAGACAACAAAACCACGACATTGGGCTACAACCTGGTATCACTGAGACAACAAAGGAAGAAGAAGACTAAAATGATAAGGCGCTGTGGTAGGCCTGTGGCAGACATAAATACTTACTTACTTACTAAGTCGCTCATCTTCTACCTTGGGGTGTAGAGGTTTGCCAGAGAGATCGCCAGACGTCTCTATCAGCAGTTTTCTTTCTGGCTTTGTTCCATTCCAGTCCTCTGTCAGTTAGGGACTGTCGGATGTTGTCTTCCCAGCGCACCCTGGGTCGTCCTGGAGGTCTATTTCCCTGGTTCTTAGCCTCCCATGCCTGCCATGGTGGCAGATTTTCTCCCATTCTGCATACATGTCCAAACCATCGTAACTGTGACTGATCCACTCAGGTGGCAGACATAAATTTGCACTCCAATTAAGACAGAATTTAAAAAAAGATAATGGACCTGGACTCCCAGGTTGAGCCAGCCTTAGATGGGTACCATAAAATGTCCTGGGAAGTAAAGGTGACATCGCTGCTTTCCTAATATCCTACCTAATATCCTAACAGGGAAAATTCACAGGTCACGGGACAGTTTAATATTTCAGGGAGTAGTAGATAGGCTGCATACAGTCGTGGGTCCTAGGCTGCATGCAGTCGTGGGACCTGGCTGCACTCCCTCATGGGATGTAGGTGGGTTGGGGTTAGGGCCAGTTCTAAAAGTTTTGGAGTCGTTAAAAGCATCAGAAAGCCGGGACACCCAGTCTTAACACCCTCTAAAATGTTGGACTGTTCTGTGAGGTCATCTGTGGTAGGATATTATGAAAGAACCGTGACATCACTCATAAAGTGCAGATGGTCTATTAAAAATATGGGACTAGTACCTTATACCTGACGCACCTCAAGGCACATTAAATATTTTACACTTGACTTACTTTGGACGGTGCAACTTCTGAAAGTTGCTGTTGTTCCAGAACTTGAGATTTATGCAGACATCCATTTAATGGCCCTGATTAGTTGCCTCCTAGTCGCTTGTTAAGAGGGCAGTGTGTCTAATTCTAATTCGCCACACACCACACACACACCCCCCCCCCCCCCCATCTAATGGACCCTGGAACCCATGCAGAGACGATAGTTAGTGAAAATCTGTTTCAGCTGCAGAGATTTGATCTTATGGAAGATTTAAGAAGTTGTTGCTTATGGTCTCCCCGACCGTAGGCAGAGTATACAAAACTGAAAATGACTACTGCTACTCGACCAGTATGGTCACTGTCAATGACAGCAGTAGTTCTTGTAAGAAGGAATGTACTCAAGAACTTAGTAACGGCTGGCAAGATTGCCGATAAAATAGCAAAAGGAAGGCACACAAAAAATTGCCTAGGTGGCTCAGCCATATGGGTGGGGTGAGACTAGAACATTGACCTGATCTGTGATTATCTTTGATGGCAATATATGGACAGATAAAAAGTGTAATGGAGATGTTCTGAAAGAAAATCGCTTGTGAAGAGAACTGATTACTTTTATCAGTAGACGGCATTTACATTCATTAGGTAAATCATGAAGGAAAAGCTTAAGTACATCTTGACATTCAAGGAGGGAGAGGGGAACCAATAGAAGATAGTTTGGCAGTATGTCTGTATCAGAAATGATTGACAGTGCATGAGGCAGCAAATTCTGGACAGACATAATTACCGCTGCTGAGGGGATGCATTGTAACCTCTGCCGAATGTTGGTTCGGTCTCCTGCACGAGGACATTAATTAACATAGTTAAAATATAAACGCCCAGACTTGTATTTATAATTTGTACATTGTGATTTATGCATTAATTTTGTTGTTGCAGGGATTTACAAATCATAAAGGCATTCCTCTGGAGGCTTCCTTCACACCAGATGCTAGATATGTCTTCTCAGGTAATTCTTTCTTTGCCAGTGCTATTACCTTATGTATGTCCTCAGTCAACAGTATATTGTTTATTCTTTTTACAATTCTACAATTCACTGCCATTTTTCCTCTTGTGTACTTTCCTCGTTTTCCTTGTAGACAACCAACCTCTAAAGGTCATTACTGTAATCGATCCAGAGGTTTCATAATATTTGTAGTTTATTGGCTTGGATGCCTTATATTTTAATAGTTCAAATGCTCTGAATCCACTGCGACAATTTGTGACCTAAAAGCTGAAACAGTTTATTATTGGTTTATATTGAATTGTTTTATCTACTAAATTTCCTGAAAGAGAACTTGTAGAAGTTAGGGAAGAGCAGTTTTTGTAGCATTATTGTGAAGATTGAACTTTTGATAACAAAAGCATTGTGCGCTTCAGTGACATTTTATAGAAAGATATGGCACATACAGCTACAGGGATATTATATATTTTAACTATGTTTTAATGGACATTCTACCCTGTCGTTTCAATCTTGTGACACAAATCAGTTATATTTTACAGTTTGTATGTGGCTCGTGGTGGAGTGGTCTCTTGATTTAGATGTCTGCATTTTGAGTAATCAGCTGAGCTGTGGACTATCAGAGATGGTCATTGAGAGGAGGCAGTTTAGTTTTTGGGGGTGAATGTCTTTAATACTTTATACATGACCTCACATCTGTGACATAGCCATCAGTGAAAGAGAGCTGTCATTCTTAGCCTCACCCCCTTGCTGCCTTGCATGGGACAACTCTTTATACTTTTATGAGAATAAAATATCCTCATGCTTATTCTGCTTTTGCCTTTAAAAGGGCGGTTGACACACATTATTGTGGTTTACCACTAGGCTGCGATAACTGCTGCACCTTTTGGCCAAACATATCTGATTTCAGCAAATCCCTGTTTAGTTGCCTTTTATGACATGCTTGTAGGGACAGTAGGTATTTTTACTTTGTTAACCCTAATATTGGACCTTGGAACCTGCATGGGGATGTCTCTTTAGACCAAACCTGATATGAAACTAAAGGTAAAATTGCAGAAGGTTTGGTAAAATCACCGCCATACATTTCCAATACATTATGATCTGACAACTCATGAGGTGTGCACCCAAAACATGGACAATAGACAGACAAGAAGAGAATTATCTCATGGCATTGGACATTTGGTTCTGGAGGAAAATGGAGACATTATCATGGACTGACACAATAAATCATAGTCCTTCAAGAAACACGTGAAAACGATAAATTGATTTGAGAAATAAAATTATTTAAATGGGGGAAAACAATTTTATAAATTTAGAAGCAGCCAGAAGATTTGATTGTATGAAAACATTGGTAGAGAGAGAGATAATTAGCTAGATCGCATTGCTACATAACATAATTGGGTCACATCTGATAATTATGTTTATTTCTACCTCAATCTGTCCAGTGACATTTCACTTTATCGTTGGCAAAATGTACATACTATCAATAAGAACAAACGTAGGAAAATCTAGCCTAAGAAAATCTTGTATTCAGGCCCCCCAAAAAATCAGTGTCAGTACTGTGATATGAAAACTAAAGGTTGTAGTCTCTGATAAACGTATTGTAATATTCACAGGATCAACAGATGGCAAAGTTCATTGCTGGAGTACAGAGTCTGGTGTTAAAATGGCCATTCTTCAGTCAGATCATCCAGGTCCCATTCAGTGTATTCAGTTCAATCCCAAATATATGATGATGGCATCAGCCTGCCAGAATATGGTAAGCGTAGTGTTTACTTTCATGATGTGTCTTGTTTGGTAGCATAGACATTCATGTCTCCTTGCAGATCTTGGTCATTGTCTTAGACCATCCTGTATCATTTCACTCTGTCTGTAGATCTTGGTCACTGTCTTAGACCATCCTGTTTCATTCCACTCTGCAGATCTTGGTCACTGTCTTAGACCCTCCTGTTTCATTCCACTCTGCAGATCTTGGTCACTGTCTTAGACCCTCCTGTTTCATTCCACTCTGCAGATCTTGGTCACTGTCTTAGACCATCCTGTTTCATTCCACTCTGCAGATCTTGGTCACTGTCTTAGACCCTCCTGTATCATTCTGCTCTGCCTCCAGATCTTGGTCACTGTCTGAGACCATCCTGTACCATTTCACTCTGCCTGTAGATCTTGGTCACTGTCTTAGACCATCCTGTATCATTCCGCTCTGTAGATCTTGGTCACTGTCTTAGACCCTCCTGTATCATTCTGCTCTGTCTGTAGATCTTGGTCACTGTCTTAGACCATCCTGTTTGATTCCACTCTGCAGATCTTGGTCACTGTCTTAGACCATCCTGTTTTATTCCACTCTGCAGATCTTGGTCACTGTCTTAGACCATCCTGTATCATTCTGCTCTGTCTGTAGATCTTGGTCACTGTCTTAGACCATCCTGTTTCATTCCACTCTGCAGATCTTGGTCACTGTCTTAGACCATCCTGTATCATTCCCTTCTGCAGATCTTGGTCACTGTCTTAGACCCTCCTGTTTCATTCCACTCTGCAGATCTTGGTCACTGTCTTAGACCCTCCTGTATCATTCCCTTCTGCAGATCTTGGTCACTATCTTAGACCCTCCTGTATCGTTCCACTCTGTAGATCTTGGTCACTGTCTAAGACCATCCTGTATCATTCCAGTTTGTCTTCCTCCTGCCTCAGCTGATCTTTGGAGTTGTCATAGTTTTCTTCAGTTCCTTTATTTTTTAAACCCATAATAGTATACCTTTCTTCTAAGTACAGTGAAAATGTTGATTAACCACTACTCTTTTAACCATCCGTTTCTGTTTTCCATCATTGTCTAAAAAAAGATCTCTTTGTAACTAAAAATCTGCAACCAGCTACTCAGAAGCAGAAACAATGTTGTCATTGCATCAACTGGTTTGAAATGCAAGAGGAGTCAAAGGCAGCACAGATCCTACATCTGCATAAGATAACAGAACATCACCACGCAGAAAGCTCGAGCCTCAAACATACACAGATGGAGATGACAGATTATTTTTAAGTAATGTAGGCTTATAGTATTACAATACATTTCTGTACATCACTACCCTTATACTATAGTTTATGTTGATCATTTTGTAAATTTAAATACTATATATATGTGTGTGTGTGTGTGTGTAATAATCTCTTTTAAAAGATTTCGTTTCCATTTTCCTCCCAAGCCTGCAGTGAAGTCACATTACTGTACATGTGTATTAGGAGATTTCTGTTATCCGTCTATTCGGCTATCCGCCACATCCCTGATCCGGACAGTGATGGTTAATCAAAGTTTTACTGTAATGTGAAGAGAATGACAAAATGTGAAACACTGTAGAGTGTTTGAATGAAAAGAAGTTCAGATCGGGTAACAGGTATACTTGTTTATGAACTTCTGTTTGATTGAAGAGAAATTCTCATCATGTAGCACGTATACTTGTATGTTAACTTATATTTGTTTCTTTTTTTCACAGGCTTTCTGGCAACCTGCTGTTGATGACTGACTTGTGAAGGAAGTGCATCATCACCATCATTTATTATCATTTTGTATGAAACCACTACACACAACCTGTATAGTCCAGCATTTGGAGGAAATGGCTTTTTTTTTTAGTAGTTCATGTTTATATTTCATCAGATTCATCTTAGATGCCTTCTCCAAACTGCTTTTGAATGTATTCATTTATTGCTGCCATTCTTTTTGGTTTTCCTCAACAACAGTCTCCTGACAGATGGATTAATTGGATGCAAAATGTGTTGGGGGCACTGTGAATCTGTCATAGGTATCAGCTTTCTGACACTAAGTGGATCCACTTAGGTCACACAAGGTGTCGTCAGTTCAGTGCAAGAACTTCCAGGCAGTGGAAAGACTCCAGTGTGTAAATTATCTGAATCCAAGATATTATTATGCTGTGGGTGAGGCTTTCTTTCTCTTCTTCTTCAGAAATTGTCTTTGCTTTGGACATTGTTGCATTGTGCCTGTTTACAGCAGAGCTATATTTGGACTTTCCGCCCAATATTTAACATCTTTGGGCATCCTGTTTACAGCAAAGCTATGATATTTGGACTTTCCGCCCAATATCTGGCATATTTTGGCATCCGGTTTACAGCAGAGCTATGATATTTGGACTGTCCGCCCAATATTTAACATCTGAGGGCATCCTGTTTACAGCAAAGCTATGATATTTGGACTTTCTGCCCAATGTCTGACATCAGTGGGCATTGTTTGGTTGTGGTTAGTCTTCCAGGGGGTTTTTCCCTCTCAAATTGTCCAGTTTTGCCAGGCGATTGGTTATATAACCAACAGTTTATGATTTCAAGCTGATGAGGCATTGTTGCCAATCCCCATAGGACCTCCTATGATTGGCCCTCATTTGAGAAGGCATCACATCAGATTGTGTGGCAAAGACTGTCATTGTTGGATTTTGCACAAATAATTGTTCTCAAGTGAGCATCACATCCTGTGCATTGTGCTAGATGTGTATTTGTATTGACCAGTCTGCACCCATCGGGTGATGTGGTCAACATCTTTGGTCCTCCTCTTCCCCCCCAGAACACTTCCTAGCACCCAGTTGAGGACAGGTCAGCCTAGAAGCACTAGATCAGTTTGTATTTGCCTCAATGCATAATCAAACTGAAGACCTGTGCCTGCCTTTGTTTTTAGCAAGTCTAGCAGTATTAGTAGTATAAATAGCTTTATCACCATGGTTTCTAGAAAGGATTTCATTGGGAGATCGTGGGGCTCAGGTCCGTCTGTGTTTATAAATAGAGTCGGCCATGGTGGGGCTAAGCAAAGTGACGTCAGCTGGATTTCCCAGTTCTATTTTTGGCCTGGTTAATCTTTACAGTGTGTTTGGCGATCAATATTGTAATTCTCTCTTCTGTTGCCTCACCTTTCTATCTCTCTCTTTCTCTCTCTCACCTCCCTCTTTCACTCTTCTACCTCTTGCTGTCTCCTGCATTGGCTCTCACCCTCCCCTCTGATCTTCATCTTCTTCTCTTTCTCTCTATCTTTCCTTTTACTCTCTCATTTCCTTTCTCCCCCCCCCCTTTTCCTATTTTTTTTCTTGTTTAAATGTTTAGTAAATAATGTGCTGCTCTATAACTCTTTTCCTAGTAACTGTCAAGAACACAGGAAGTTGTGTGGGGGGGGGGGGGGGGGGGGTTGGTGTTTAGGATGAACATGGTGGTTATTTTTTTTTTAAATGTGTGTTTTCTTAGTGGGCCTTAATCTCTGTCCATCTCCCTAGCTGCCCTCTCCCATTTTGTCCTACCTGTTACTCACTCTCTGCCCATCTCACTGCCTTCCTCTCTTTCTCTTTGTATTTGCCGCTCTCCCCTATCCTCTCTCTCTCTCTCTCCATACCTTAAATTGGCGTAAATATATGTTTACTTTTAAAAATACATTTGCCGTCACCCACATTGATGACACTAGGGGGGGGGGGGTGTTTCGCCCTTTCCTGCTACCTTCTTCCCTCTATATCTCATCTTATTTCTTTCTCTCCCTGTCTCAGTCCTAACTTTCTTTCCTTAAACTTTATTCTCTCACTTTCTCTCACCTTTCTCACCTCCCCTGTCTCACCCTTACCATCTCAGTCTTCTACACCACCTCCTCTCCCCTCTCTCTCCTTTCTGTAATTGGAAAATCAGAAATAAAACGAAGTCCACTGCTCCCTGACCTATTTTTTTTAATATCCTGCTCTGTTTTCCACAAGTGATGGGTTGGGGGCCCCCCCCCCCCCCCCCTTTTTTTCTTCATAAAATGACCTTGGCTCCCAGGTCACCAGCCTTGAGTGTAAGAAATGGAACTATTGTTGTCACACGCAGATTAGACAAGCATGGGTCAGCTCGGGGTTAGCACTGTTTATAGACCATGGCCACATTCACATTGGGAGAGGGTAGGAACCAGACAAAGTGGCCTCACTTAGATTTCCTAATTCTATTTTTGGCGCTCAGTGTTCTTATGGCCGCCCTCTACCATGTCTTACCTCTCTTCTCTCATCCCTTCTCTTTCCTTTGATCTTCCACTCTTCTCCTTTATCTCTCTATTCTTTCTCTCTTCCTTTCCTTACTCTGTTCTCTCTTGCTCTTCCTCATGTCCCATCTCTTCTTTGTCTCCTTTTCATCCTGTCTTCTCCTCATTTTTTCTAGATTTCCTTACCCTCTCCTCTCTCTTATTTTTTCTGGTTCTTCTACATTTGTTTTGTTGCCCCATAACCATCTTTTCCTTGTGGTTGTGTCCAGTACACTTGCAATTGTGTTGGGGTAGTGGGTGGGGTTTCAGCATGAGGCTGGTTTTTTCTTTTTCCTCTGATGTGTGGTTATATTTGTTAGCAATTCCTGCATATTTTTTTAACTCTCTAATCGTTTGTCATCCCTTTCTGCCACTTCTTCTCTGTATCTGTGTTTGTCACGGCCCTCTCCTTACCAATCTTTCTTCTCCCTCTCCCTCTGGCTTTTATGTCGTTAGCCTCCCTTCTCACTTCCTCTTTGTATACCTCAC
>CAJHNH020001850.1:0-72500 GCA_905116865.2 Candidula unifasciata
CTTTGCCACACAGGATACACACAAAAGCAGATACTCCCTCGTTGTGAGGCAGTTTTACTCTCCGGTGCCTCCTCTCCACAGCTCGTTGTGTTCGGTTTCTTTCAAAATGTGACAGTCCATCTTTCACTTTCTGTCTCCATAGTAGTCGATCTGCAGCTGATTTTTCCCATGTCTCTGTGCCTATGTTGGTGTCTATTAGGTCACGTTTGCATACATCTTTATAGCGCAGCTTTGGCCTTCCTGTAGGTCTATTCCCAGTTACCAATTCACCATATAGGAGATCTTTTGGAATACGACCATCCTCCATGCGGGAGACATGTCCCAGCCAGCGCAGACGTCTTTGCTTCAGTATACAATACATTGATGGTATTTTTTGCTCTTGTCAGCACACATTCGTTGGAGACAAGGTCTCGCCATAATATACCAAGGATGCGTCACAGACAGCGCATATGGAAGGTATTCAGTCTTTTTTCCTGTGGAGCATAGACAGTCCAGGATTCGCAGCCGTACAGTAATGTGCTCAGGACACAAGACTCATAAACCTTCATTTTTGTATTATCAGTTAGCTTTTTGTTTGACCAGACTCTCTTTGTGAGATTTGCAAACATAGCAGAGGCCTTTCCTATACGTTTGTTTAGTTCTGCATCCAGAGAATGATTGCTTGAGATACGTGAGCCTAGGTACTCAAACTCATTTACAGCCAGCAGCTGATGGTCATACACACTAATGTTTGGTGGATTTCCAACATTCAATCCCATCACTTGTGTTTTGTTCAGACTGATGGTAAGCCCAAATTCTTTGCAAGCATTTGCAAAGCGATTCATCAGGATCTGCAGATCATCCTCTGAATGTGCCACAATGGCTGCATCATCCGCAAACAGAAAATCCCTGAGGCATCTCGTGTGCACCTTCGTCCTTGCACGTAGCCTGGACAGATTAAAAAGATTGCCATCTGACCTCGAACGGAGGTATATCCCCTCAGTTGCTGTCCCAAATGCACGCCTCAATAATGCGGTAAAAAAGATGCCAAACAGCGTGGGAGCCAGAACACATCCTTGCTTTACTCCATTTCGAATCTGGAAGGGTCGAGATGATGAATCCTCATATATTATGGTCCCCCTCATATTCTCATGAAAGGATTTGATTAAGCTCAGTAGTATAGGTGGGCATCCATATTTTTCAAGGATCCCGAATAGACCATCTCTGCTGACATAGTCAAAGGCCTTAGTGAGATCTATGAAAGCAATGAGCAGTGGCCTCTGTTGCTCTCTGCACTTTTCTTGTAGCTGCCTGATGGAGAAGATCATATCAACTGTTGATCTCTTGGCCCTAAACCCACACTGTGATTCCGGGTATACTCTGTCCGCTAGAATTTGCAACCTCTTTAGGATAACACGAGCAAAGACTTTTCCCACATAATTCAATAGAGAGATACCGCGATAGTTGTTGCAGTCGCTTCTATCTCCTTTATTTTTATAGAGAGTTATAATGTTGGCATCTCTCATATCCTGTGGCACCGATTTTTCTTGCCAACACTGACAGAGGATCTTGTGTAGCTCAGGAAGAATAGCATCCTTGGAGCATTTTAGGATCTCAGGTGGGATACCATCCTCTCCTGGGGCCTTCCCTGAAGGAAGCCCATCTACTGCCTCACTGATTTCTGTGACGGAGGGTTCCGTGTCTAGTTCACCCATGGTTGGCAGACACTCCATTGCATTTAAGGCCTCTTCACATACAAAGGTGCTTGTAGCATATAGCCCTGAGTAGTGCTCCACCCAACGGTCCAGCTGCCTTGTCCGATCCTTTATGATTTCGCCCGTGGTTGATTTGAGAGGGGCAATCTTTCTTTTTACTGGCCCAATAGCCTTCTTGATGCCAGCATACATTTCCCTTATGTTGCCAGTAGCTGCTGAGGTTTGTATCCTCTCACAAAGTTTGATCCAGTAATCATTAGCGCAGCGCCGTGCAGTTTTCTGGGCTCTAGACCGAATGGACCTGAGGACTTGCAGATTTCTGATATTTGGCTGGATTTTATATCCCAATAAAGCCTTTTTCTTCTCCTCTATTATTGGCAACATTTCTTCCTTGTGTTCCTCAAACCAGTCCAGTGATTTAACTTGCCTCTTACCGAACATGGACATGGCAGAATCATATAGGGCGTGTTTTAGATGTTTCCATCTGTCACTAGCATCCGCGTTTGGTGGGCCTGGCAGAGCTGTGCTCAGGATTTTTATAAATTCTCCTACTTTTCCAGGATTACGACTTTCTCCTGTGTCAATGCGGGGCCGTCCTGGCCTCTTTGCCCGATGTATTCTGCTTGGGATTAACTTCACTTTGCTGCACACAAGGGAGTGATCTGTGTCACAATCTGCACTGTGATAGCTGCGAGTGACCTTTACAAGATGAAGGTGACTGCGTCTAGTGAGGATGATGTCAAGCTGGTGCCAGTGCTTAGATCTGGGATGTCTCCAAGAGACCTTGTGCTGGGGTTTCAGATCAAAAAAGGTATTTGTGATGCAGAGGTTGTGAAGACAGCATAGCACAAGCAGCCTCTGTCCATTTTCATTCATTTTTCCTACTCCAAAATGTCCCATACAGGATGGCCATGAGCTGTGCTCAGCGCCCACTCTTGCATTAAAGTCACCCAAAATGAATAGGGCTTCCCTGTCCGGGACTTCGCTGAGTGTGGAACTGAGTTCCTCGTAAAATTTGTCCTTGGAATCGGGAGAAGAGGGCAGGGTTGGTGCATAGGCACTTATCAGAATGACTGATCCAGCTCTTGTCTGGACCTGAATTTTAAGGATCCTTTCTGATCCTCCTGTAGGTGGTGTGGCAGTTCCAAGCAATCGGTTCCTAATCGCAAAGCCTACGCCTTGTTCCATGGACTCCGAAGATGGTTTTCCCTGCCAGAAGAATGTGAAGTCCTTCTCTTTGATGCTACCTGAGGAGGAGAGCCGGGTTTCCTGTAGGGCAACAATGTCTACGTTCAAACGGGATAGTTCATTGTTAATGACTGCAGTTTTCCTTACATCGCTCATATGCTGCAGATCATCCAGAATACTAGGTGTCATGGTCCTCACGTTCCATGTGCCCAGCTTTAGAGCTGGGAATCTGATTTTTTGGCTTCTTTGTGTAGGTACAAGAATTACAATCCGTATGTCGGGTTATTCCCTAAGCCCTGTGCACCCAACAAGGCAAACGGATCGTGGCGGGACAACACCTTACTGACTGGGGGCTGCCCAGCTGAGGCGGGCGGTAGCTGTCCAATGAGACTACGATGGTCTCTCCCACCGTCGGAAACAACCCCTGGCGCCTAGCTCTATGCCAATTGAGCAAAGGCTTATAACCGGTGACTGCTGTTTCCCGTGTTGTGTCGAAACTGTTAAGCATCGCTGGAGTGACCTCTCCAGGGCACAGGCCAGGGCGTTTTGATTTGGAGTACAGACTGTTGCCCAGGCAGCAAGTACCCCCTCTCTACGTCGCCGGTGATACCAAGGGAAAGGCAAAAACCAGTACAACTTGGCACCGAGGACGTTGCAGGAATTGCCGGAATAGCACTGTATACAATGCTAAACCGCCTTAGGGATTCCAGCTCCGGATTTTTCCTCAGGGTTTACTCCCGAAGCACTTTCCCAAACATGGGTATGGCCACAAGGCAGTGGAGGTGTGTAGTCAGAGTTTACCTTCTCCTAGATGAGCTGCACTCCCGTGCTGGCGAGCCTCATCTGCCCGTGGTTTGAAATCAGAGTTTTCCTTCTCCTAGATGAGCTGCACTCCCGTACTGACGAGCCTCATCTACCCGAAGCGTCTGGTTAAAGCGCCAGAGACCCGCTTTCGCCCCTTCTCCTGTTAGTTTAAACATCTCTGCCACGAGAAGGCCAGGAGTGTTGATATTACTATTATTACTGAATACTTAAACAAGAATACAGTACCTCCCCTCACCCTCAGAAAATGTAAGGGTCAGAGATATCATTTACAAAATACCCCCCCCCCCTCCACAACTTTAGAATGCAAATAAGTTCATATTTTATCTCTTCTGATCATTCCTGCAGCCTTTCTCAGACTCTCATTTCCATGGTTAATAATTTTCTGTTCTGGTTTGTTGTAAGGGACTTTGTCTGGTACTGGTAGCAAAGAGTGGAAACGAATATACTCTGCATAAGATGTTTATCTGTGCTGATACGGATTGTCGGATTGTCTTATGCTGTAAAATCTTCTCACAACATTTGTTAACCCTTTCAGGACTACAAGGATCTATGAGGTAATATGTTTTTCTTGTATGAAAGGACCTTTTTTTCCCCACTGCCAATGGCAGGTTTGGCTTATGGTGCTATTGAAAGTTAGCTGCGGTTCCTTTACCAGATGTTGCAGAACCAACCCCAGCATTGTTTGGCTGTTGTGGCTTTTCTAGGCAAATTTTACAATCAGTAACTGGCCACTGCTTTCTGCTCTCGGTATCACTGTAGAAACAAATGCAAGACAGATCCTCTGCAGCTGGGATCAAACCCGGCAACCCAACATTACAAAGTGCGTTCGCAATGCCTAAGCCACCGATATACAGTGCTATACCAATACTTAAAATGATTTAGGTATATTTAACATAAGAGGTTAACAAGCATTTTTCACAATCCTCTGCACACCAGGGCTAGAATTTGGCTGCAGGTGGTTTAAAAAATAACTGTATCATGGCTTTTAGACAGTGGTACAAGAGTCACACTGCGGAAGAGACTGGGATCTCAACATACAGTATTTCCAGATCAGTAGTCGCATATATCCACAGCAGCTAACCTCCACTGAGGAGATGGCACAATTGCTTGCAAATTAACATAAAACAACATCATTGCATAAACAAATTTTAGGTTTCACACAGTGTTAACACATATATCACATGATCATAAAAGGGTTAGAATTGTGTATTTGTTAACAAATCACTGCATTGTCACATATCTGCAAAAAATGAAAACTAACTGGACAAAGTACAATAATGTAACAAAATGAGGAAACTTCTTCTTCTTCATGCTTACTGGCTGTAAACTCCAGTGAAAAATTATGGATGTTCGTCCACTTCTGGACTTTAGTTTTTTTATCCAGAGCTTGAGTGTTGTGTGCACATCCATTTTAAAGATTTAGCCTACCTGTGTGCAAACTGTTGGTTCCTTGCCTCTTAGGTAGATGCACCCCGACTCCGAAGAAGACCCTTAATTAGTTGACCCTTACAACATGCTTGTAAGGGAGGCAATGGGTCTATTCTTGTTTTCCCACAATGGGGACCCGGAGCCCGCACAAGATGAATGAGAGATTTCTCCCCTAAAAATAAAATAATAAGTTACCTCCTTGAGAATATAAATTGTGTCAGCAACAGGTAAAAACTGAACTTGATGGGTGACTAGAATTCTGGGCTTGTTTTTCAAGTGATTGACTATACACCTGTAAGTAAACACACATGAGATAAATATAACATTATATAAATATGGAATCTATGCACACAAGAATTATGTGATAAAGGAAGTAGTTAGACAAAGTAAATAAAGAAGTCATAGAAGATCCACCTAAATAAAGAAGTCACATAAAAAGTAGACCTAAAAAAAGAAGTCACTTAGAAGGTTGACCTAAATAAACAAATCACTTAGAAGGTCAATTAAAAAATCCATCTAAATAAACAAATCTCTCAGAAGATAAACCTAAATAAATCAGTCTTGTAGAAAGTAAACCTAAAAAAAAAAAAAGACAGTCACCTAGAAGGTCCATCAAAATAAAGAAGCCACTCAGAAGATCAACCAAAATAAAAAAAGTCACGTAGAAGGTCCATCTAAATAAAGAAATAACTCAGAAAGTCAACCTAAATTAAGAAGTCATATAGAAGGCCCCCCTAAATAAACAAGTGAGAAGGTTTCCCCAAATAAAGAGGCTACATAGAAGGTCAAACCACAAGTAAGTCCCTCAGAAAGTCAACTCAAAAGAGAAAGCCACTGCTGTAATTCAACACGTCAAGAAAGAAAAAATGTTTGGGCAGTCACAATAAGATTTCACACTAAAATAGGACGAAAACTGAAGTTTTAATAAAGCTGATTATAACCCCAAACATCACACCCAAAAAAATTAGTTTTAAGACAAAAACCCAATAAGTATATGCTAATGTGGAGCTTTTGGATAGAACTAAATAAATTTCAGCAAATCAAGAGGTGAGTAAAAGATGCTGACATTGGATAGGGCATACTGAGAAAACCTGATAACAATATAACTAGAATGTCCTTGCATTGGAACTCATAGAAATACAGGAATAAAAGTAGATCCAAAAATACATGGAGAAGAGAACTAGGAAAATGAGGTGGAAACAAAAAATAAAGGAGAGGATACAGGATGAGCTGCACTAGCTGGTGTGAGTTGGTTGAGGTGTAAGCTCCACTGTGAGATAAAAGGCAGGACAAGATAAGATGTGAAATAATGATATAGAACTATGTATGACCATATACAGATGAGGTCTGCTGCTGTAATGATGAACATCAGAGCTAAAATGTTTTTAATAACAATATTTACATCTAGAATAACATATCGCCATCAAAAAATAAATTAAAAATATAATGAAAATCTCAACAGCAAAAGAAACCTACTGTTCAAATATATGTCTCCCAACAGCAGAATCTACAGCACTCAGAGGGTCATCAAGTAAGTATATGTCTGCATCCATATACAAGGCTCGGGCCAAGGACACACGTGCCCTTTGACCTCCACTCAAGCTAACTCCTCTATCACCAATCAGAGTAGCATCCCCTTGGGGCATGATTTCAAAATCCTGAAATGCAGCAAAAATAAATTCATCATCATCATCATGTAGCATGTCTTTACAGAATATCACTCTCATCAGTCTGCTTTAAAAAAATTAAAATAAAAACTGCCCTTAGCCAACTCTCTTCCCTCAAGCACACTGCTACCTAAGTTGTCTCTTATCTCCTGTGCCTATCTTAGCACTGGTTGGCCCCTGCCCCTCTTACCCGGCACCAAGCCTTCCGTCACTGTTCTTTCCAGTTCCCTCCACATGGGTTAGAGGTGGATTGTTATCAAATGACTGTATCCCAGGTAAACCTAGTCTATAATGGGTAGCAGGTAATGTCCTTGGAAGTAAAGGGAGCTCATCCCCCATCAAGTGCTGACTGATCTATAAAAAAAAATAAAAAAATACGTGTATAGCACCATGTTCCTGATGTGTAGGGAAGTTCACTCTTGTTCTTTTCAGGGTCCTGCGCCCTAAAATTTCGCCAATTCACATTGCACTGCCTAACATCTACCCAAGAGAAACACTGGTTCAAGCTGAACTTTACGGGTTGCTAAGTGAATTACAGAATACAGTAAAGTTCATATTAAAGACAACACTGCAGATATAGATAATCTATTTTGGGTGAACGAAGAAAGAACAAGATGAAGAAACTAACCCTAACCTCAATTTACTACAGAACCTTCCAGTGAACTACCTAGCACTTCCCTACCAAACCTCGCAGCTAACAAGATTGTGGGGTGGGGGAGTGGGGGTTGCTGAAAAGTACCATTCTTCATTTTCTGTTCCTCTAGTTACCTCACTGAAGTATCAGAGGGGACTAAGGATCTTCTGTATGCACTTTCAATTGCACTGCATAACCTGATCTTTGAGCCTGAGGATTTAGGGCCGCATGGCATGTTCAGTCACCATGGACTGTGCAGGTTAGGACTGTTTTTATGCCCCTGACAGGAGCATATCCATGACTATCTGGGGATTCAAACCCAGAACTATCACACGGGAAACTCAGCTTTCATCTATGGCAATGGTGTGATAAAGTTTTTTTGTGTCAGAATTGGCTTTATCAGTCACCTACACACACACTCACACAGACCCCACTCTACTTAGGGGATGAAAGGAATGGTCATCATCCCTTATGATGGACCAACAAGGTCCTTTACTTCTAGGACTTCACATACCAACCTCCTCCTACCAGCATACATCTGAACATTACAGACTATGTGGCCACCTTAACTTTTCAAAACAATTCCTAGTATTCATTATGGGCTGGGTCAACCTGGCAGCCCACTTCAATGTGGATATGGATTTGAATGCAAAACCTCCAGGCCAGCAGGAAAGCATCTATCCATTGTATTACTAAAATCTTCTGGGTATAGTGGACTTGGACCTTTTGCAAAATCAAATCCGAAAAAATCAACACTTTTGGTTTGGCCCAATTCCCCATTAATATAATTTTTTTTCCTTGACTTGTCTATAGTGACCTGTTTACGAGACATACAGTTAATGCAATCGACTGTTTTCGCACCTGCAAAAGAAGTTTAGGAAGTCATAATATGACGGATTTAACTAAAAATAAGCCAAGTTGAGGTTAAGTTTTTCCACAGCTTCATTGATTGAGGTCATGAGATCACAGCATGAGCACCCAGGATACATGTTTTTTCAGGCCCTAGGAAATGTATTTCATTTAATGCTTTACACTGTTCATGTTCACTGAATACTCCCTTCATAGATCTTTAGTTATTTTGAAAAACATTTTTTTTTAAATGCAGATACCATTAAAAAAAAAAAATAGTCACTTTTGTAAAATAGTTTATTTCAGGATTTTTTAATGGAATTCTAACTTTAAGCATTATCGGGGTAAAACGGTTAATGATATTCATGACATATTGGAATCCAGGTATAGTCAGTATTCCAATTTCTTTTGAGAAAAAAAAAAATTAAAAGGTCGACCACTTTCAGACTGCTGCTAGCTAGCCGAGGCTGCTAACAGTCTCCGCCTATATTTGTGGTCTGGGTTATTTGCATCACTTTCGTGACTAAATTCTAGTATCTGCGCCGTTTCTGGGATTGATGCTTCCTTCCGATAGCCAGTATTAAATTCAGAAGCTGTTGTAATGCAATGGCTAGTGCCCTCACCTTCCAGCCCACTGGTCACAAGTTCCAATCCAATCAATCCAACTCAAGACAAAACTGGCCTAGGTTTAAAAATCAGCTCAGCCTTAAATGGGTACCCAGAAATGTTACAGAGAAGTAAACGTGACCATCTAGTTTTGGCTAGTCTATTTATATGGTTAGCATCATATGTTCAATACATTTCTTCTTCTTCTGCATTCACCTTAAAAGGGCAGCACACTGTGCTGAGGTTTACAGCTGGGCTAATATATCTGAGCATTTTGTCCAAACACATGTAATTTCAGCAAACTCCCAATTAGTTGCCCTTTATGATATGCTTGTTAGGGGCAGTACCCCCCCCCCCCTTCCCCTGGAACCCATCCAGGGACAGATGACATTCTCCATTCACTAATCAACAGTCACTCATCAACTTGCTGGTGAGGACATCATCCATCACTTACCCTTTTCAAAGCACTGACTTTGATGACTCGGTCATATTTGGCCTTGTCAAAGATGCCACCAAACACAATATTCTGGCGCACACTGCCAGAAAATATCCATGGTTGTTGGGAGACATAGGCCAGCTTGCCTGATACTTTGACTGTGCCTTTCAGGGCCGGTAGCTCCCCAAGGATGTTCATGAGAAGTGAGGACTGGGGACACAAGCACAGGTGATTTATTCACAACAAAATGATTTCTCTAACCACTGACGAGGTTATCTCCTAGTTAGTCCCATAAACATACTAGGTATATGATTACCTCTTAAGACATATTTTCCAAGATTAAGTGGTAACTCAGTATACATCTGCTTTAGTATATGTTCAACTTGGTATACATCCTGTTTGAACCTGAACAAACCTGTTTGGTATACAACCTTTGTTTGGAATACGACTCACCTGCCAGGACTTATATGGGTCAAAAGGAACCAGGACACTTGCACATAACCCTTGTTTACCTCTCTCATTAATCAAGGAAATGTTTGCCAAATGGATAGATGTTAAAAACTGCAGAAATGTACCACCACAACAAAATCCAAACAAAACATAATTGCACTGTCTGGAATGACCAGACAATGTCACATTTCTGAAACATCCCAACGCAAGATTCTTTGGAGAGATTTTTAGTAAAAGTAAAACATGCTAAGCCTCAACCAGGCCGCAGTATGGAAAAGAGACAGAAAAAATAAAAGGAAAGAAAGAGAAAAAAAACACACCAGAATTTTAGATCCCTGAAGTTTTACTGGAAGGGAGTTCTCCTACCAAACAATAATATCTCCTCCTCTTCACTTCTCAGCTCCATTCTAGTAGGCACTTAACTTGTCTCAGCATGGCATTTCATCTAACTGCTTTTGTATTTTAGCATTAGGCAATCCCAGGCAGCACAAAGAAACATCTCGTACAAAGCAAATTCATTCCCACCCCATGCTACCAAGCAAATTCATTCCCACCCCATGCTACCAGTGCCAGAAGTGGTCACTCACAACAAAACATAAAAAAAAATTAGTAGCGATGGAAATGAAATGTCTGAGAAAGATTGTAGGAGTGACCAGAAGAGATAAAATCAGGAACGAGGTCATACAAGATCAAGTCGGCACAGAACCAATTCTAAATTACATTCAAAGACAGCAAATCAAATGGTTGGCCCACTTGGAAATAATGCCTTCTGATGCTATACCATACAAGGCATATACCAAAAGAGGAGAGGAACATAGAGCGAGAGGTAGACCAAGAACAATATTGGAAGATAACATCAGAGAAAATCTATACTAGAGACAGCATTGCAGATATAGATAATTTATTTCATGCGAACGAAAGAAGAAGAAGAAGAGAAAATCTACAGCACCACGATGTGTCTATGGTGGAACCAGCCAGAAGAGCACGAAGTAGGACCTTATATCTCCCTCGACACCTTAAGTGGTAAAAGAGGACGTAAAGAAGAAAAAGTATTAAGCAGTGTTTACATTATTGTACATAATCCTATCAGTTTATAATATGTCAATAACTGGTCCCTCACCAGCTCTCCTGGCTTATGCAGATTTCACCATCATTTCAATGATACCTCCCTTCCAGGTAAAGGCTACTGCCTTCCAGATGTCTTCTTCTATTTCTGTGTACACCGGCTGTAAGCACCGGTGGTAAGTCCTGCTTGTTCATCCATTTAGACTTTGGCTTTTTGTCAGGGCCCCAGTTTTGCTTGTACATTCATTTTGCTGGCTTGGGTGCAGTTGGTTGTTCCTTGCCACTCAGGCAGATGCACTCTGACTTTGAAGGAAGACCCCAATTAGTTGACCCCTACAACATGCTTGATGGGGAAGCAATGGGTCTAGTCTTGTTTTCCCCATAATGGGATCCCGGAATAATTGGGGGGATTCCAGATGTCAATAATGACATCCTCTGGCCTCATCCCAGCTAGCAACACAACTTATTTCTAGATATACCAACTTCTAACAAGCTTGTTCACCTTTCCTGCTCCAACTGGGCCAATGACTGCTATCAACTGTCCAGGACCAACACTGAGACTAATGTTTTCCAGTGTGTTTGTGTCCGACGTGCTCTACACAGAGGAAGAAAAAACATCAACAAAATATTAATTAGTCAGTTGATGTTGGGGTCAGGGTGCTCTAGACAGAAAGCACAAAGAAAAAATCAGTCAGTGTGCCAATGTTTGGGTTGGCGTGTTGAACATAGAAAACAATAGAAAAAAGTATTAACTAGTGTGTTAATGTTTGAGTTAGGGTGCGTTACACAGAAAGTACATAGGAAAACAATCAATTAGTGGGTTAATGTTCAGCACATAGAAAAATATCAAGTGGCGTGTTGATGTTCTAAAGAGAAATTATATATAAAAAAAAAAAATTAATGTTAACTGCATTAGACTGAGGGAAGAATGCAGAGAGTTTAAACCGTCAACCTTCTCTACTGTGGAGTATGTGTTAATTAACCAGGAAGACCCAAGTATTTTAAAACAATCTGAATCCGGTGCTGATCCAAACCCAAAACTTCAGGTCAGAAGGCAAATATCTAGCTCCCACTTAAATATTACAGACATCTAAGTCTTAACTACAAACACTGGAATGTGCTCTAATCATACTTACATTACTGAACTTAAAAAAAAAAAATATAGTAATAAACCTAATCCAGTAATGTTATAAGTCTAATACATTGCATAATATGAACATCATCAACAACAATTAAATATTCAGTACAAATGCTGGAAAGTGCTTGACTGGCACCTTTATTTTTAAACAATAACTTTTAGTAAACTTTGCAGATATAGATAATTTATTTCAAGCGAACAAAAGAAAAAGATGATTTTAAAAAAAAACCCGCATCCAAGCCAAATACATCCTATGCATTATCAGTCTGAGACAACAGATCATGTCCTCCAAGACTGTCCCAAATACAACATTTCAAGGCAAAACTTTTGGCCAAGAGAAACATCGGTGCAAAACAGTGAAGTTCATACTAGAGACAACATTGCAGATATAATTTATTTCAAGCGAACAAAAGAAGAAGAAGAAGAAGACATCCTATGCTTACCATACTATAATCTTTTGAGGGAGAGATAAACAGACAGACTGACAGATAGAACAGGACAGACCGACAATATACACATTTATTAACTCTCCGTTAGTTTCTGCTAGCTTACCCCTTCCCACTTAGCAGTGACATTGTCCAGTTCGACATAGCAGGCATCCTCCTTTGGTCTCAGGTTGGACTTCTCTGCATTGGGCTCCTCCTTCAGCTCTTCCAGAAGCAGAAATTTCTGCAAGAGAATGTGAGAAATCATGAAGTTGGCAGCCATAGCCCACAGTCCGCAAGCTACAGGCAGTAAGAATTATCACTGTCAAAAAATCAAATGCATTCACTCAACTGATAAGTTTATCAATACAACCAAATACATTCACATAAATGATCCGTTTGTCAATACATTCAAAAACATTCAGAAAGAGTTGAGAAGTTTATCAATATAACTAAATACACTCACACTGGGTTGACTAACGCATCAATGCAATCAAAAATATTCATTCAGAATGGACAAATTTATCAACACAATCTTGTTTATTCTTCACTGCATTCCCTGGCTGTAAAATTCAGTGAAAAGTTCGGGTTACCCGTCCATTTCTAAAATATGGTCTTGTTCCAGGATTTCAATTTTGCATGGACATCCACTTTACAGAACTGGCTTATTTGTGCACAGAACTGGCTTATTTGTGCACAGAACTGGCTTATTTGTGCACAGAACTGGCTTATTTGTGCACAGAACTGGCTTATTTGTGCACAGAACTGGCTTATTTGTGCACAGAACTGGCTTATTTGTGCACAGAACTGGCTTATTTGTGCACAGAACTGGCTTATTTGTGCACAGAACTGGCTTATTTATGCACAGAACTGGCTTATTTGTGCACAAACTGTTTTTTCCCTGTCTATAATACACAGACTTCATGCTCTCAGACTTCAAAGGAAATTCAATTCAGTCTACGTTTGCAATGCTTTCAATTGGCAAGCTGTTTCTGGAATGACTATAATGTGTGGTTCAATATCTTTGCATCCCTATCCTTACAACCATATGCATTCACACAGGGTAGAACAGTTTATCAATACAACCAAATACATTCACACAGGATAGAACAGTTTATCAATCAATACATTCAAAGGCATTCATTCAGGGCAGAACAGTTTATCAATACAACTAAATACATTCACACAGGACAGAACAGTTTATCAATACAACCAAATACATTCACACAGGGCAGAACAGTTTATCAATACAATCAAAGGCATTCATTCAGGGCAGAACAGTTTTTCAATACAATCAAAGGCATTCATTCAGGGCAGAACAGTTTATCAATACAATCAAAGGCATTCATTCAGGGCAGAACAGTTTATCAATACAATCAAAGGCATTCATTCAGGGCAGAACAGTTTTTCAATACAACCCAATGCTTCTAAAGATCAGACACACATTTGACAAATTCCAAACAGTCATTCAGATGACTGATGACCCAGATAACATATTTATACCCAGATAACATCTTTATCAACAAACCAATAACAGTTATGCAGAGCTGACAAGTTATGCATGTAATGAGTCTTCTATATTTAAAACTACATGTAGCTGGGGGAAGGCATCATGGTGTATTGGCCAGAAGCTTGCCTCGGAACCGAAGGTCATGGGTTCAAATCCGACTAGAAATAGACTTTTTTTAAAAAAACATTCGCTCCCAGGTCAACCCAGCTTTAAATAGGTACCAGCTAAAGTCCTGGGAAGTAAAGGCAGATGGCTTGATGTTGACCATAGATCCACAGAGCGCCGACTGGTTTATAAAATATAATTCTAGCCCCATATATCAATACGCCTGTAGATGTGAAAAAGGGTCATTTTTACATGCAGTCTGACATACTGTATAATTAAAACTTGTTTGATTGATTACAAGTAAATTCGCTTGCAAATGTTTAAATTTTGAATTACCTGTGTCCATGAAATTTATTTTGAGGTAAACTTTTTATTTAGTAACTATAAGGAGGGTCCCAAACAAAATATATTTATTCTGAATTTCCCTTCAAATCTATATAGACACCCCTCCCCAAAATATACACACATTTCAAACTGTATACATAGTGCCTATGCTGAGAACAACAGTTCTGTAAAAACAAGAGGAGAATGCACAAAGCCTACAAAAAGTTCTTCAGGCAAACCACAATCTGCCATCCTTAGTTCCAACAAGATGGATTCAGCCGATGACAAGAGAAAAATCTAGCTAGTGAGATGGTTAGTCTGTCATGGTTGGAGACCACAGAAATTAATCCACTGAGCTGTGACTAAGCAGCCTAACGAAGTGCATATGGCAGCAACCTTCATCCATAAAACCACACCAACAACAAAGGGCCATGTATTCAGGCCACATATCCCAACTGATATTAGCTTGACTGCAGTTACCTTGGTTTTAATCACTTTTTGGAGACCACAGCAGTGTTTATGACTGCCAGCTGCAGGTCAACACTAGTTGTTAAAGGTGTCTCATACATGGTGTACAAGAGATGCCTGAATGTGTTACTTGTATGACTGATGGTGCCCCACCAGAGAGATAACATTTTACTTGTATGATTGATGGTGCCCACCAGAGAGATAACATTTTACTTGTATGATTGATGGTGCCCACCAGAGATAACATGTTACTTGTATGATTGATGGTGCCCATCAGAGAGATAACATGTTACTTGTATGACTGATGCCGGACACCCACAAGATATAACATGTTACTTGTATGATTGATGGTGCCCACCAGAAAGATAACTTGTTACTTGTATGATTGATGGTGCCCACCAGAGATATAACATGTTACTTGTATGATTGATGGTGCCCATCAGAGATATAACATGTTACTTGTATGATTGATGCCGGTGCCCACCAGAGATATAACATGTTACTTGTGTGGCTGATGCTGGTGCCCACCAGAGATATAACATGTTACTTGTATGACTGATGCCAGTGCCCACCAGAGATATAACATGTTACTTGTATGACTGATGGTGCCCACCAGAGATATAACATGTTACTTGTATGGCTGATGCCGGTGCCCACCAGAGATATAACATGTTACTTGTGTGGCTGATGCTGGTGCCCACCAGAGATATAACATGTTACTTGTATGACTGATGCTGTTGCCCACCAGAGACATAATATGTTACTTGTATGACTGATACCGGTGCCCACCAGAGACATAATATGTTACTTGTATGATTGATGCCGGTGCCCACTAGAGACATAATATGTTACTTGTATGACTGATGCCGGTGCCCACCAGAGACATAACATGTTACTTGTGTGGCTGATGTTGGTGACCACCAGAGATATAACATGTTACTTGTATGATTGATGCCGGTGCCCACCAGAGATATAACATGTTACTTGTATGACAGAGACATTACTTGTATGACTGATACTGGTGCCCACCAGAGATATAATATGTTACTTGTATTACTGATACTGGTGCCCACTAGAGACATAATATGTTACTTGTATGACTGATGTCAGTGCCCACCAGAGACATAATATGTTACTTGTATGACTGATGCTGGTGCCCACCAGAGACATAATATGTTACTTGTATGACTGATACTGGTGCCCACTAGAGACATAATATGTTACTTGTATGACTGATGCCGGTGCCCACCAGAGACATAATATGTTACTTGTATGACTGATACTGGTGCCCACTAGAGACATAACATGTTACTTGTATGACTGATGCCGGTCCCCACCAGAGATATAATATGTTTCTTGTTTGACTGATGTCAGTGCCCACCAGAGACATATTATGTTACTTGTACGACTGATGCTGGTGCCCACCAGAGATATAACATGTTACTTGTGTGGCTGATGTTGGTGTTCATAAGAGATATAACATGTTACTTGTGTGGCTGATGTTGGTGTTCATAAGAGATATAAGATGTTACTTGTATGATTTATGTTGGTGGTTTTCAGTGACATAACATGTTTCTTGTCTCACTGATGTCGGAGCTTGCTATGATATAACATGTTACTTGTACATCTAATGTTGAAGTCTAGAGTTGGGCGACCAACAAGAATTTTCCCAGTCTTTTCAGCTGGTGAATGGGATAAAGATCCCAGTAGTAATTACCAGATAGGATATACTCATTGATATCTAACTAACATTAATCATCTCCAACAGTCACACTTTTCATTTCATTCACTCAAGTTTGAATCAACTCAAGTATAACAGATACACACACACACACACACACAACTCTGCATTGGAAAGTAACCACAATGAAACTTAAGTAATCACACTGGAAATTAAGCTGCAGCAGGAGAAATAAAAGTAAGTGCAATGAGCATCAAAGTAAAGGTAATTGTCATGAAAGTGTCTGCACTGAGAATAAAAGCAACCACAGCAGAAAAAAAAAATATATTCACAATGAGAATGAAAGCAATCACAATGGAAATACAAGTAAACACAAAAGGCATGAAAGTAAGAGCAATGGGTCTGCAGTAATCACACAATATATGAAACTAACCGCACTGATCATCAACGTAATTACAATAAAAGAGAAATTGCAAAAGGCATGAAAGTAAGAGCAATGGACAAAAAAGTAGTAGCAGCAATAGATACAAAGGTAGAAGCAATGGACATGAAAGTAGTAGGAACAATAGATACAAAAGTAGTAGCAATGGATATGAAAGTAGTAGGAACAATAGTTACAAAGGTAGTAGCAATGGATATGAAAGTAGTAGGAGCAATAGATACAAAAGTAGTAGCAACAGACATGAAAGTAGTAGCAGCGATTGATACAAATGTAGAAGCAATGGACATGAAAGTAGTAGGAACAATAGATACAAAGGTAGAAGTAATGGACATGAAAGTAGTAGGAACAATAGATACAAAGGTAGAAGCAATAGACATGAAAGTAGTAGGAACAATAGATACAAAAGTAGAAGTAATGGACATGAAAGTAGTAGGAACAATAGATACAAAAGTAGTAGCAATGGATATGAAAGTAGTAGGAACAATAGTTACAAAGGTAGTAGCAATGGATATGAAAGTAGTAGGAGCAATAGATACAAAATAGTAGCAACAGAAGAAAGTAGTATTGATACAATGGATATAGATACAAAGTAGAAGTAATGGACATGAAAGTAGTAGGCAATAGATACAAAAGTAGTAGCAACAGACATGAAAGTAGTAGCAGCGATAGATACAAAAGTATTAGCAATGTAGAAGCAGTAGGACATAGATACAAAAGTATTAGGACAATAGTAGCAGCGATTGATACAAAAGTAGAAGTAATGGACATGAAAGTAGTAGGAACAATAGATACAAAAGTAGTAGCAATGGATATGAAAGTAGTAGGAACAATAGATACAAAAGTAGAAGTAATGGACATGAAAGTAGTAGGAACAATAGATACAAAAGTATTAGCAACAGACATGAAAGTAGTAGGTACAATAAATACAAAAGTATTAGCAATGGATATGAAAGTAGTAGGAGCAATAGATACAAAAGTATTAGCAACAGACATGAAAGTAGTAGCAGCAATTGATACAAATGTAGAAGCAATGGACATTAAAGTAGTAAGGAAAATAGATAAAAAAGTAGAAGCAATGGACATTAAAGTAGTAAGAGAAATAGATACAAAAGTAGAAGCAATGGACATGAAAGTAGTAGGAGCAAAAGATAAAAAAGTAGAAGCAATGGACATGAAAGCTGAAGCAATAGGTGGAGGGCAAGGTGGAGTGATAGATATGGAAGTACAAGCAAGGGACATTAAAGTAAGAGCAATGGACATGAAGATCTAAGCAATGGACATGAAAGCACGCAGAGTGGACATGAAAGTAAGAGAAATTGTTTAGGATCAAAGCAACTGTATGTATCACGATAGCGAAATAAAAAACCAATAAGATCGTGAGATTTGCATATGTTGCCTAATTACACGGCTTAGGAAAAGTTATAAAAGTGTAGACAGAAGAAGTGGGAAACTGAGAGACTCTGCCACACCAGCACATGCTAACTGTTGGGTTTAAAACCTAAGTTTTGAGACAAACCTTTGTGGCTTAGTGTTTTCATTTTCCAGGTAAGCGAGATTATTTTCAATCTTTTTTCCCTGATAGTCGGCTCTGTGGCTAAGTTGATGTGAACGCTTCATAATGCCGGGATGCTGGGTTCGATCCCAGCTGCGGGCCATGCGCCTTGCGTTGGTTTCGACAGTGGTATCAAGAAAGCTGACCGTCCAGAAAGCATTGACAAACTACTGGACGTAAATTTGCCTAGAAAAACCACAAAACAGCCAGGGGCTGTTGGTGTTGGTTCTACAATGTCCTGTAAAGGATCCGCAACTAGCCTTTTATTCCCTGATAGGAATCTCAGCTGTCCCTCTGCTCAAGTGTGTGTAATTACTTCTTTAAAGCACTCCTTGGTGGACATTTCTCCATTCCAGTAGGGTGCTGTCAAATCTCTCTACACCTTAACTGATGTTGTCATGCATGTTTTCAGTGTAAATGTTTTTCAAAGTTATATAACTTGAATACTGACATTAACACTGAAATTTAATGAACTATCATGATTATGAAACCACAAGCGTGAGGATGGTTTTGGCGGTCTCTTTGCGTGTGATTATTTTGAGTCTATCTTACATGCAGCTAATCTGATGAAATGCATTTAACTTACAAGAGGCTAATGCTGGAGATTGACCCAGGAGAGCAAAACCCTATTTTATATTTGACGTTGCCCCAGATAAATTGTTTTCATTCTGGGTGTGCACTTTATTTCAGGTATTAATTCCAGAACTTGTTCTGTCAAACTAAATGTCCCTTTTGAGTCTGCATGAGAGACAACATCAGATTTAGAGGACATAACTATCATTACAGGACATGAATTGAAGAACACAGGTAATGTAATAACTACAATGTGAGACAAAGCCCTTCCAGACTAGACAGGAGAGAGTGTGTAATATGTGAAAGGGAGAGGTATTATTTCTATATATGCTTACATATCAGTATTTTTTTTTTTATCACACAGTTCCAACATGGGGCAGGGACAAGTCAGCATCTATTCTATGCAGATGGTCTGATTGTAAGACCTGCTTGAAGCAGCGAGGATGACAGGCTTGGAAAAGATAGGCAGAGTCTCAAAATGAGATATGTCTGAGGTTTATTTTCCTTTTGAAAATTATGTACCATTCGTGTCCATAAGAATCACCATCGTAACACCATCCCCTCTACTATCATATGCACATACATAATAAACAGAATTAACTCACCACCATCACTGAGTCATTACCCTTTCTGACTGCAAGATCAATACTATTCACATATTTTGCTTACACTGAATTGATAAACTTTATTTCATTTTATTATAAAATCTTTGCTGGGTAAACTGTACTTAGGTTCCAGTATCTTGGTGCATACTAGTTTGCAGCAGCTCATTTAAATGTTAATCACTTGACGGGGGCTTTTGTTAGAAATTAATATCAGGAGAGGAAAAAGGAGGGGATAGCTGCATTTCATGATATTCTGTTTTGAATTACTCTTGCTATCTAACTACAATTTTCCTACTCCTGTGGATACAAGTACAGCTACTTTAATTTTATTCTCCAAGCCACTTTTGCTGTTTTCTTAGTTACCTAGGACTTCAGGATCGACATAGCTCAAATATTAGTCCAATTATCCCGTGGGTGGGCAGGATTCAAGCCCACGCACTCACTACTCTAGTGTATATCCACATGGGGTCGATGACAGAAGGAGACAAACTGAGTGTGCAGGAGACAAACTGAATTAGAGATGAAGACATTTGATCACGGAAGCAGGAAAGCTGAGATCACAAAAGGTGACAGCCTAATATTTCAAACCCAGACAGATTATAAAAATAAAATTAAAAAAAAACACACACTTCTTATCACAGAAATACACAAGGTGATAATAAGATAACTATCTGAAAAGATGTCACATAATAAGACAGCTACTTGAAAATTTACCACAAATGAGGTAAAAATCATTTTACCTGGGACCTCTTGCAAGCAGCATACATTTCCCCCTGAAACTTAGCAGCTTCAAAACCACAACCCACTAAGTTGTAGGCCAGCAGAAACAGCAATGGTGTAGCCACATATAGTGAGGCAGGCCTTAAATCCTGCCACGATTTGAAGATGACAATGCTGACTGCAAGTGTGTAGTAAAGGACATGATGGGCAATTACCCAGACGCTGGCTAAGTAGGCACACAGTCGTTTCAGTTTCCAGATTAGGAGCCTCTCATGGCTGCAAAGGTGATCAAAGTGGATATTTTTTCTCACAGATTATTAGCCTTCTCAGCTGTTTCTTTAACAAATGAAAAGACTACCTGGTGATTTGCCAACTACACATGCTTGCACTCAAACCTAAGCTATAAATATTTCTGTCAATAAAAAAAAAAGCTTTGGATTATCTACTCTCAGGCTAAACAAAGCACAATGTTCACCTACTAAAAGCCAACATAAAGATGTGAAGTTCACCTTCTAAAGACCTAGACAGGGCTCAAAGCTTAAGATCCACCGACCAAAAATATGTGAAAGTCTAATGCTTCACATCTCAACATCAGTATGTGGTATGGCCCCCTTCCCCCACCTTTCCCCACAAAGAGAAAAATAATGATGTGATAAGTCTAAAACTTCACATCTTAAAGGCAGTATGTGGTATGGTAATCCTCAACTCCCCCTCCCCCCACAAACACAAAACCACTGTGAAAGTCTGACACTTCATATCTCAGTGGCAGTATGTGGTATGGGACACACACATTTACATACACACTCTCTCTCTTTGTCTCTCTCTCTCACATAGGCACACAAAATCCTCAACAACTGACTAAAATAATAACAGAAGCCTGACATGCACAGTATGTTAACTAGGCTGAGGTAGTAGCACAGAAGAGGGACAATATGCACGTTGGCAGCAGGTCAAAGCAATTAGTGCACTAAGAAAAACTGGTAACAATACACCATGCAGCCCAATAGGATATGCAATATTTGTAGAAATTAAGTACTGCTGAGGCAAGTAAAAAGAAAGCGGAATTTTCTGAGGTCTTGAAGTGTACCGGACATGTGGTGTTCACCCCATATTTCTATAACCTGACCCCAGGTGGCCAGCACAATGGTGGTCACATAATCTATCACTTCCTGACTGGTGTACAAATTATAAAAGTCTGGCAAGGGAGTTTTGTGGTTTTTGTAATACTCTCAGAGTACAGAGCCAGATGGAATTAAACCAAGAGTTTCAGGTTATGAGGATGGAGGAGGTTGGGGGTCTCCACAGCAAAGCCTTTTGCCTTGCACTCTGATGGCCCTGGGTTTGTTTAACAGGCGAATTGTTCACTTTAGGGGTAACATTTTTCAAAGGACATTCTAGGGGATCATTATTGGAACTATGCATTTTGTGCTTTGTGTGATGCTCTTGGCAGGCGGCTAGCTGTTCTGTGCACGAACGTGCCGCGCACATACACAGAGAGAGAGAGAGAGAGAGAGAGAGAGAGAGAGAGAGAGAGAGAGAGAGAGAGAGAGAGAGAGAGAGAGAGAGAGAGAGAGAGAGAGAGAGAGAGAGAGAGAGAGAAAGAGAGGGGGGGGGGAAGAGACCATGCCTGGTGCAATCAAATCAATCTTCTTGATGTTAACTAAATTATGGAGGTGGAGGCAATCAATGTAGCTGTGAAGCGGATAGATGAAAAAAGACTTCCCACAGGATTCATAGTGTCTGATTCTTAGTCTGTACTGCAACAGGTTAAAAATGGTCACATGTGGCTTGAGTGGATACCAGGCATCAGAGCGTCAATATTACAGAGACTCAAGTAAAAATAAAATTCTGGATCGCACAGTGCAAGGTAGCAAAAGATTAGATATTTTGGTTACAAAAGTGATAAACTCATTTAGATAACACAGACATTCTCAAGACCATTTATGAACAAATGCTGCTGGAACATACACTATTAGATGAAACATGTGTAAGGCTGTGTGAATTTGGAAGGAAGTAAGGATACAGCACGAAAGTATGTAAGAGAGGAACAGTATGAACAACTGTACAACCACTGTGCTTCAGGAACAGTCAGCTCCTAAACCTCAAGACCATTACTGCATGACAGGAGATCTATGGGTATATACCTGGTATCCTATGATACTGATTCTTAAACCATTAGTCTGGAGTCAAAAAGTCGATCTTTTTGACTTTAACACCATTTAAATGATCAAAATTCAGTTTCCTAGTCATAGTTTGTATTGTGTTAATTCACTTCTTGACTTCAGTTTTAATGATCACACCTGAACCCCTCATGGCAAGAAACCAACAGGCCAGACAGAATCTCTGATGGACTAAACGAGTAGTTCAACACTGTGGTATGGTCTGATAATATAAGTTTCTAACTGATTGGTGGGGTCTCTCAAGACACAGCAAACTAGAAAAACCTACCAAAAAATGAAAAATACTGTTAAAAATGCAAAATAATAAACAACACCTTCATGTCCACATTGAAAAATCATGCTGGAAGAAAAGAAAAATTAGTTTGTTTTAGAAATGAAAACACTGGGAGTTGTAGCAATGGCTAGAAACTTGCCAGCGAGCCTAAAAGTCTCTGGTTCAAATTCGCATAAATTAGGATTTTTATAACTGAATTAGGCTTAAGATCAGCCGACTCAGCCTATCAGACTTCTCTGTGTAGGTTCTGGGGTCCCATTGTGGATCTGAACCCAGGACCTTCGGATCCGCAGGTCAGTACTTAGCTGTTAACCACAGCAGCTTCCATCAAGTACAAGTTAACTGGTTATCCTTTAAGGACATTACAGAACCGACCCCTGTATGTTTTGGCTGTTTTTCTAAGCAAATTTTGTGTTTAGTAGTGTGCTGTTGCTTCTGAATGGTCAGCTCTCGGTACTACTGTCGCAACTGATACACAACAAATCGTCCGTAGCCGGGATCGAACAAGGTAACCTGGCGTTACGAAGCGCGTTCGCAGTGAATAAGTCACAGATGCCAACATCTAGTATAAACTGGTCTGTTAAAAAATATGAGTAATGCAATGGATGTAGGATGCCCAAATGGAGTGAAAAGGGTCCTTTACTTAAAAATGAAAACATAAAGTGCCCTTCAATTATGTAACAGACATCAAAGAATCAACAATGTACGCAGTGAGCATGCAAGTTGTGTCAAAACTGGATTCTGAAGATCAGAGAAACTTTTATTAAAGAATCTCCAATCAGTTTAAAGGTATAAGGAAAGCTACTATCCAAATGTATCTAATTCAAATCACATAGCTCCTAGTGTGGGTTCCGGGGTGCCAGTGTGGGGTACACAACAAGATCAAACCCACTGCCTCTTCAACAAGCATGTCATAAGAGAAGAATAAATGGGAGCTTCCTTCAAACTTGGAGTGCATCTGCTTGACAGGCAAGGAACCAACAAATGCATACAAGTAAGTCAGATCTGTAAAACCCATGTGCATGCAACACTCAGGTTCTGTAACAAGACCTAAGACCAGAGGTGAGCAAACAACCAGAACTTTCCAATCTGGTGAAGGTGAAGAAGAAAAAAGAAGAAGAAGAACTCATGTAACAATTACAAAAAATTGGCCATTTACTATTTCATCTAATCGGACATGTATTTTCAGAAAAGCCACCATCCAATGTACCTAATTCTAATCACACAACTATAAGAAACCACCATTCACTGATTCACATGATATGACATTATAAGACACTGCCATTTTTATTATTTCACCTAACAGGACAACAGCTGTAAGTAAAACCACCAAGTAATTTGCAACAAACAACTAAAAGAAACCATGATTTTATTACTTCACCAAATTGAGCAACAGCTGTAAGTAAAACCACCTTGTAGTTTGAAACAAACAACTAAAAGGAACCATGATTTTATTACTTCATCTAATAGGGCAACAGCTGTAAGTAAAACCACCTTGTAGTTTGAAACAAACAACTAAAAGGAACCATGATTTTATTACTTCATCTAATAGGGCAACAGCTGTAAGTAAAACCACCTTGTAGTTTGAAACAAACAACTAAAAGGAACCATGTAGCTGTAAGTAAAAACCAAACAAACTAAAAGGAACCATGATTTTATTACTTCATCTAATAGGGCAACAGCTGTAAGTAAAACCACCTTGTAGTTTGAAACAAACAACTAAAAGGAACCATGTATTACTTTGCAACAGCTGTAAAAAACCACCTTGTAGTTTGAAAACAAACAACTAAAAGGAACCATGATTTATTACTTCATCTAATAGGGCAACAGTTTGTAAGTACCTTGTAGTTTGAAACAAACAACTAAAAGGAACCATGATTTTATTACTTCATCTAATAGGGCAACAGCTGTAAGTAAAACCACCATGTAATTTGCAACAAACAACTATAAGAAACCATGATTTCATTCCTTTACCTAATAGGACAACAACTGTAAGTAAAACCAACCACCATGTAATTTGAAACAAACAATTATAAGAAACCACGATTTTAATTGCTTTACCAAATAATTCTAATCACACAATTAAAAGACAATCCCAAATATAGTTTTTCAAGTCATGGGACAACAGCTGTAAGGAAAGCTACCTAATTATAATCTCGCACACAGTCAATCACACTACCTCCATCTCTTTCCTTCCTACTGTCCCACATTCAAACGTTTTCCTTCTCTCTGAAGAAACGAAACATTCTGACAGGAAATTCTTGCTTCCTTTTTTTTCTCTCTATCTATCTCGGTTAAAGTTACATTACCTACAGAAGATACTTCAGTTAAAGACACAATGTCCGCACAAGATAGTGAAGTTAAAGTTACAAGGCCTACAGAAGATAATGTAGTTAACCAACACTACCTACAGAAGATAGCGCAGTTAAAGTTACAATACCCACAGAAGATAGTCCAGTTAAAGTTATACTACCTGCAGAAGACAGTGCGGTTAAACCTGCATTGCCCACATAGACAGTGTAGTGCATTAAAAATTACATTACCTACAGAAGATACTGCAGTTAAAGTTACATTGTCAGCAGAAGATAGTGCAGTTAAAGTTACATGGCCTACAGAAGATAGTGCAGTTAAAACCTTCATTACCCACACAAGACAGTGCAGTTAAAGTTACATTACCCACAAAAGATAATGCAGTTAAAGTTTTACTGCCTACAGCAGTTGGTGCAGTTAAACCTACACTGCCCACAGAAGATAGAGCACGTAAAATTACACTACAGAAGACAGTATAGTTAAAGTTATGCTGACCGCAGAAGATAATGCATTTAAAGTTACATTACTTACAGAAGACAGTGCATTTCAAGCTACAGAAGACAGTGCAGTTAATTCTTTCAGTCCCAAGGTATGCACTGTACATTCAATGGTTCTTACCTAGAAGCCCAAAGAATGCAAGTTGTGCTAATCTTTTTTTTTTCTATTTGTCTCTCTTTACTACCACCTGGGCCTCTGAAGCTAAATCCCCTGGGGCTGAAAGAGTTAACGCCTCATTACCAACAGAAGACAGTGCAGTTAAAGTTATATTACGTACAAAAGATAGTGTACTTAAAGTAAGCCACATTACCTGCACCCGACTAACCGCCACGAATGCTGAAGTAGTAAACAAGGCTCCCAAAGACATCATATCAAACCAAAGAAGCTGCAGGATATAGCTGTAGCTCAGCAACATGTACCAGCTGCTGGACAAAATCATCATGCCCTCCATGCCCATAAACGCGGCTAAAATCGGCAGTGTAATAAACTTATTGCCTAAGTTATCCAGCAGGGCAAGGACCGTCTCCACACTGAATAAATCTCGTTGTCTTCTGAGCTCATGTCTGGCCGCAAAGAAATGTAAGAAATAGCCAGATATACTGGAGGGCATTGGTAGCATCAGAAGGTCTTATAAAATACTTAGCAAGTAAGCTTCAATTACAAAAAAAAAAAAAAAAAAAGTGAGAAGACTAATTTCATTTTATTATATATACTTCAGTCTCTATTTGGGCTAAATCTTCTCCCAAAGACAAAATAATAAAAAAAAAAATTTAGAAGCAGTAAATGGACCACATAACACCAGTGAAGATTCAAATGTTTTACCCAAACCACATTTGCTTTAAGATTCTTTTTTTGTTTTTTAACAGATAGTTATACATTTTAAACTTTTAGCATGATTAGGGTTCTCTTTAGCCTACCCTTTTCAATATCCAATGATGTGTAATATTTGCATATAAGCGCCAAATAACCAGAACCCACAATCAAAATAAACAAAGGCCAAAAAAAAAAAAAAAACTTTACCAGAATCTTCCCCCAAAACCAAACAACTTTTCTAAATAAAGTGAAACAAAATGAATTTAGTGAGCAAACTTAATGAAGTCAAAGGTAAAAGATTGTGGGGGTGTCTGTAAAAAATAAAACATGCAATAGCAAGGGGATCTGCCAGAAGTTAAGTCAAAATATGACAGCTAAATTAAAAAATCCCTGCTTTTGTTAGGTCAGTTTTTTTTTCAAGACCAATCAGCATCTGTCTGACGATGTGGTCAATATTACACAAACTGCCATAACTTTCCAGGGCATTTCCTGCCATACAGGCAAGTATCTAGCTAGAGAATGTGTGCACATCTGTTTTACAGTTATAGCTTTTTTGTCTGCAGACTGCTGGTTCCTTGCCTCTCAGGCAGATGCACTTGGGCTTTAAAGGAGAGACCAGAAATTAGTCCCCCCTCCCCCCCCCCGACCCCGTAACATGCTTGTGGTAGCAGGGCGAGTGGGGGGGGGGGGGCTTTTCTCCTAAATGAAGCCTTGGAACTCAGACGAGGAATCTGATGGTCTGACCAGGGCACTCTGAGAGTAGCTGATTTCTTAGTGACAACAAAGCCATTTCTAAGCTTGAAGGTGAAGTTACAATATGTCTGACGCTGTGGCAAAAATAGGCTTCAATGATTCAAAATACAGACCAAAGAACTCAGGGCAAATTATGGTTAATTTGACCAAAGAACTCAGGGCAAATTATTAATAAAAACATCCACTGAAAAGTTTCAAACAAAAGAAGATGCCATACTTCAAAACCACACAGCCTCCAAATGCTAGTATGTGGGTCTACAGAAAATCTAATTAAGAAACTTCCCCTAAACACTCTTTCTTAATAAAGGTTAAAGTTGAGAGGATTGACTCCACTGCACTAGGTTTTTCCCCCACATGTCTCAGTCTCTCTGTACAAAGCTTGAACACTGAAGCTCCAGGGATGATCCCCAAAGGTCTCCATAATAACTGCACTCGTGAACTGAATTACACACCCGTAAAACAAACCCACAAAATTTACAACATGAGGTTAACGACTTGATCATCTCACCACAGAGATCCCTTATGTCTTTCTAATTAAGATGAACCAAACGAATTTAGCGAGCCTTCAGACTGTAGAGGGATCTGTGATATACATAAAATATTTAAACAGCAGCAGCAGCAGCAGCGGGAAAGTGATCTACTAAAATTAACACCACAAAAAAAAAAAAAATGTCCGGATAAAGTAAAAAAACACAACTGCTTTTTATCAAGCCAATATTAAATTATGTTCTTCCTCTGTTGCGTGTTCTTTCTTGTTTATCCTACCATAATAACGACCTTAATTAGTTAATAAAAACACAAGATGTGAGAGAACCCCAAAATGACAGTCGTTCCTTAGTACCGAATGAGTTGAGAACAAATACAGAAGGAGAAAAATCTAAATGTCTTCTGATTTAGGTGAAGAAACTGTTGATGGCAAAATGAAAGGCAAACATCTTGCGACAAAGGTAAAGGAAAAGGCAAAGAAGTGTTCATACTTTTACTGTACTAGCAAAAAGAAGGGCAATTATGGTAGCTATAATTACCTCCATACGGGCACATGTAACAGAACTTTCTGACATGTTCCGGATTGCACTTGGAATACCCTGGCACCAAACCCAGTGAATACTTCGAGTTGTGAAAACTAAGAAGTAAATACTCTCTATTCTAGGTCTCTCGCTGGTCAGGATGTAGCTTATAACAAAAGCAAATGTTATCAGCAATCGAGAGTTGTTCCAAATCATGCCAGCTTGTAAATAGTTACATTTCCTGGTCCAAACAATCTGCTGGCTGTAGAATGAGGTCAAGAAAAGACATCTGTGTTATTTTTGCTGCAAAAGTTTTATCATCCAAACTGTCACATACAAAGAGAAGCGACATAAGAGCAACAGCTACATTATATAATAATAGCGATATAATTTCTACTTGTGTTAGCAGTGAAACACTATTACCAGAAAGGATTACTCTTAAGTAGGCTTTCATCAGGAACATGGGTAGCATAAAAAGCAGCTTTCAAGCAAGAGGTGTAAATAACACCACCCAATGTGGGTTATGGGCCTTGATTATGAAGCCCTATTGGGTGGGTTTTAAAGCAAGGCCATATTTCCCAGAAACCAATCACTGCAAAAATGTGTTTAAATTTGTCCAAGCTAATAAGAACAACTGTGTGCTAATACACCAACTTTCAATTCTTTAAAATACATTTGTGGCTCAGTGCAATGGATTGCGATATATGACGAACAGTCAATTGTTCCCAACTTTAGTATCAACAGCTCATGAAGAAGTCGGGTCAACTCTAGGGCCAACCTATACTGTTTAAGAAAGAAAGAAAGAAAAAAAAGAAAGAAAGAAACATAGTAATCTGATGGCGAATGTTTATTAGTTAACAGGAAACCCTGTATGCCCAAAAACTACTGATGACCCAGAAGCAAAAAAAAATGTCAACTGATTGGCTGAACCCTAAAGTATTCTTGTCTGCAATTTGAACAATTTCACTCACTAAATTACAAAGATCCTGAATGCCAAAATAATGACAAAATTACAAAATGTTTGTTGCTTTCAGTAACTATGTGTTTATTTTTTAAATACATTTTTGGCTGCGAGCAATGAATAGAGATATATGATGAGTAGCCGACTGTTCTCAACTTGAGTATCAGTGGCTCCTAAAGAAGTTGGACAATTCTACAGCCAAACTAGTCAGAAAAATAACCCTTCATCTACTTGGAAGTGAATCTGGTATAGTGCCTCGCCAGGCAAGTATATAAACAACCATACAATTTGATTAATATGGAGAATATATGCTCTCTCTCTCTCTCTCTCTCTCTCTCTCTGACACACTAACCCCAGAAGACAAAAGCAAACAAGCACTCAAATGGGAATCACAAAATTGACACAGTAACTGGTATGTGATGACACTTTCTAGCAAATGAAATAGTATTTTTCTACTGGTATTTGGTTAAGGTAAGACCAACGTTCACTATAATCTGGCGAGAAACGCTTGCCAATATTTAAATTACTACTATGCAAATATCTGCCTGATGTTGACAACATCGCCCACCGAGTGCCGACTGGTCTATCAAATATAAGTCCAGCTGTATATGCTGAAGGCGTAGAAAAGGGTCCTTCACTTTACTTTATTACGCATCTCAAAGGAAATTATCTGATGTGCACATTTTTTTATATCAACTACCGCATTTTTTTTTTTATAAAGTACTGAAACGAAATTGATGGCTCTAAATATTTTATAATATATCTGAAAATGGTTGGCCTATATATCATCATTACAAGACTATACTATTTGTGCACTACTGCAAGTACTGTGCAGTTTGCAAGGACAAGAGTTTTTTATGCAGTCTGCATACTTCAAATAAACATGCCACTTGAACTGTTTCTGTACTAAAGGGCAGGAAAATTAGTTACAAATCAACGCATAATGTGTTCCTTGGTATCCAAAGAGTTAAGAAATCTACTATAGACGTTTAACTGTAAGTTACACAATCACACTGCCATGGAAAATATAATGACATATGCAAATATTCTCTGTGATCTGTAATTTGTTCTAGAGATAATAAATAAAGTTTAAAGGTGCATGTTTCTAAACGGACTGTAATAAGTGAGAGGATATGCTTCTCACTATTAAATGTAAAATACGGAGTAGAATACCTTAGTTGTTATAGTTATTTGAGTACAGGTTCATGAGACAAAACCATTGGCTACAGTTTGTATCACAGCTGAAATACACTGGCACCAATCCCAGAGAAATGCAAAGCAGAAAATAAGATACACTCATTCGGCGGTCAGTGGCGATTTTTAAGTCAGCATTAAAAAAGTTATAAATACTAACAGCAGATACAGCAAATGGAAACAACAAATACAGGATGCTTTAAATAATTCAGGAAATCTGGTATTTTAATCCCATTTGACCCTCTGTGCTGTGCATGCACACGCACGTGCTCTCTCATGCGCGCACGCACTAATGCACTCACATTCGCCCACACACAAATTTTGCTGCATATCTGTTACTCTACTTCATAACCCAGCATTTAGACTGCTGTGTTTTTGTTCTTTTCTAGATAATTTTACACTCAACAGTCTGCTTTTGCTTTGTGGTGCTGCAATACCTATACCATAATGGAATAGTCATAACATCTGATGCAAGATGCCTTGCGGTAATCACATCAAGAATTGCTATGGCAAAAGTGGCCTTAACAAACTGCGAAAGATTCTCACCAATAAGATGTCAAATGTAGTGAGAAGAAAGGTGAAGGTGAGAGGATCGACTTCACTGCAGCAGGTTTTATCACATATGGCTCAGTCTCTCTCCGTAGAACAGCTAGCTGCCTGCCCAGAGTGTCACATAGATCTCCATAGCTCTGGCGGCAATCCACAAGGATCTCCGTAAAAATGTACCCCATGAACCAAATAGTGCTGTGTGACCACTTCGCCACAGAGATCCCCAGAGTGCTAATGTCTTATGTAGAACCTGTGCATATGCATGTCAAACATAGACAATAGGCAGACAAACTGAAAACCATTTACTTGTGGCAGAGATGTGGTTTTTGGGAAGAGTGCAAAGACTATCATGGAGAAATAGAAAACATCGAGGCAGATGACAGTCGTAAACTTATATAAACAATTAGACACAGGAGGAGCGGCTGGCTAAACGGTTAGAACACTGGACTCTCAATCCTCGGTAAGGCTGGGGATTTTTTCTGTGGGGCCAAAATAAAATCCTCACCTGCACAGTCGTGGCAACAGCACTAGCCATGCAGCCGTAAATTGGGAGCTCAAGACTCCCCTGCCTACATCGCAAAAGTGGTAACATAAAGGCAGTAATTGGCAGACACAGTTAGTGTTTTCTGTACAAGTTACGAGACAGTTAAAATAAATGCACAGAAGTCTGCTACCACAGCAGAAGAAGAACTCTACAAGGACACAGCAAGAAGCTCTTGTTGGATAAAATAAAATTTAAAAGCCGAAGAGCAGATCTGCACTTACTGCACCATTTTAATCGTTGAACAGAATTCACATTCAAGTGTCTTTACATCCCAGGTGCCCGCTGTTCATTAAAAGTGAAGAATACTTTACTGCCTAGGACGTTACATGGCATCCATTTAAGGCTGGGTCAACTTACTGTTCATAAATATCCCAAACAAACCATTATTCGCGTTTAAAAAAAAACATTTTCTACTCCCTTCATTATGTCGAATCATATGTTTGTGGTTACAAGCCCCAAGCTCCTCGGTTGTATGCACATCTAACACATCTCGCAATCAAATTATTGTATTATTTTAATTTCAGTTTGTATTCCATTGTAACAACAGTTTCAGTCAATAGTTTACTTGTAAATATAAGAAAGAGTCAAAACAACATTAAAGCAACATTGAAATATAAAGTTAACAATAAGTGGATAATGAAAAATAGTTAAATTTAAAGAAGTATTGAATATGCTTGGGAACAATCTGCAAATAACTGTAAGATATACAGAACATATGAAAATAAAACAATCGAACAACCTGAATTCGACGCAGAGTAACTTGAGCGGTCAACATGTACTCAGCAGCAAGGAACATACAGACACCCCATATGCGGTGGAGAGCCAGGGCATACATAACAAGAGCATACGTCATGACCAGGCTGGGTCGAGGGTTCAGAACTCGATACGGCAGAACGAAGGCTGTGATAATGAGCTTGTCTCCGAAACCAGTGATGACGAACAGGAGCCCACTCCAGTAGCAATAATCGTGCACATTTCTTGCTTCCTCTCTGTGACACGGGAGTGAAAGAAACATTGTGGCCAAAGATGCTTCTATTGAAATTTAACCTTTTCCATGACAAGCATCTATGAGAAGAATTGTTGGCTCAGTGGTTAAGAACACTGGGATCTCATTCGATAGACACAGGTTCGAATCCTTGTTGAGGTGATGGATTTTTCTTCTACTGGAGGCAATAATAAAATCCCAAACTGCACTGTCTGACTGTGGTGACAGCACCAACCCTAAATCCTCAAGCTGAAGATCCACCCAATCTTACACCGCCATAAAACAAGATAAATACAGGCAGTGATGACAGCTGGCTATTTTTTTTTTATTCATCAAAGTCGGAGTTCATCTGCCTGAGAGGCAAGAAACCAACAGTCTGCACATAAATAAGCCAGAATTGTAAAATGAATACGCATGAAGAACTCATGTTCTAGAACAAAACCCCAAAGTCCAGAAGTGGACAAACAACCAGAACTTTCCACTGGAGTTTACAGCTGGTGAACACTAGTAAGACAAAAAAGAGCTGTTTTTAAAAGACGCCTCTATCGAGAGTCATGTGATGGGAGTCATGTGAGAGTTGTTACGCTTTTGGATGATTTAAGCACTTTTATGCTGAAGTCTGTAAAAGGTCTAGGACCCCTACCGTTCAGTAACTTAGACATATGGTGCTAAGCTTCTCTGTGACATGGCAGTTAAAGTGAAATTATGGCTTATCAGTTATTTCTACAGATTTTTAACCCACAGGTTGAGTTTCACAAGGGCCCCTGGCAAACAGTCAAGGTGGGGCTTTAAAACAACAAAAGATTGCATCCGATGGGATGATAAGCTGATAAAAGGATGAACCAACAGAAAATACAATAGATGAATAAATATGAGTAAACACATTTAAAAAAAATGTTTTTGAAACTATAAAAGAAATATAATTTTATGGTCTATTATATGTCAAGGAAGATAAAGTCATAAATATGGTTGTGGTTACTATTAACAATTCTCGACTAAAAGTTGACTAATTAGGGGTTTTCTTCAAAGTCAGAGTACATCTGCCTGAGACGCAAGGAACCAAAAGTCTGCATACAAATAAGCCAGATCTGTAAAATGGATATGCATCACTAAAGTTCTGGAAGAAGACTAAAGTCCAGAAGTGGATGAATAACCAGAACTTTCTGCTGGAGTTTACATTTGGTGAGCACGAAGAATAAGAAGAAGCTCATCTTATGATCTTCCTCCCTGACCAACTACATTTCTTGTTTAACTATTTTATACAGCGCATCCGTGCCATTACAGCTGTTCTGCTAATACAAATTGTAACGAAAATACGAGCAACACTCAAAATCTGTCAACAACAAAATGCCTCGCATGCGGCAACTGAAGACGGGAATTTGAAAATTCAAATCACTCATTAATTTAATTTAAACACAAATGAAAATTTTCAAAAAATCCTTTCCCAGCTTAACATTTATCAGTTGTTTGGTAAGACTGATGATAACAAATTAGACAAAAAGAAACAGCGTAGAAACTTGTAAATGACAGAAGTCTAAATACTCTTAAGAACACATAAGTAATGAACATGTGAACCTGTTTTAAAGACTCATTTTCATTAACCACTCCCCCACCCCCCCCCCCCTCCCAAACATCTGATTTGTATATTCTAGTTAACACCAAACAAACGGCACTAGATGTTACATGTTATTTTAAGCCATACTACCTAGGTTCTCCAGAATCTTTCTGGTACCTTTAATTCTGAGCCGCCCCACAGTCACGCAGCCAAAACAACATAACTAACCTAGAAACCCATGTATCTCATATGTCAGGTGCATATTACAGTAACAATTAAATACAATGAAGCAATCCAGGAATTCTTTACATTGGGTCACATTTACAATGGGGAAACATTATTTTGTTCAATATATCCCAAGTGGGGTTTAGCTAGGATCAGGGATGACACACAATTTCAATGATAGAATGCCATTTCTCTCTCTCTCTCTCTCTTGATTCACTCTCTCTCTCCCACCCTCTTCTCTCCATGCGTGTCTTTGTATAGGTGCCTGTGTGTGTGTGTGTGTGTGTGTGTGTGTGTGTATGCATGCGTGACATACAATGAATCTCACGGGACAATTTTAAGTGATCTTAGGTCTGCCATGTCAAAAGAGCCCTTGCAATTATTCCAAAGTAAACAAGGAACGATAAGAGAAACAAAGAACTTTCAACCTACCCAACATGTTGTGGGAAGTGACAAGCTTATGAGGGTTGGCAGCAAATTTTTGTAACAAAATCCAATTAATCAGGCACAAATCAACAAAGGGCTTGATGTGATTTGGCTGAGGGCCTATGCTCCATGGGGGGATGCAAAGGCAGAAGAGACAAATCATCCTTGCAAGCACAAGACTGTAGGTTACACCTCGCTGGTGTAGCCGTTGTGTGTGCCCTAATTATAACTACCTCTGGAGGTTGGACTGAGGTCTCAGGAATCTGTCTCATTGATCTGCCATCCAGATAGAGATTGTTTAAATCTCAGGGTGGTATGGTAAACCTTTGGGTAGCAGGCCAGAAGAGACAAATCAATCGATCAAATCAAATAGTAAAAGAGATGTCTACATTGCAAGATACCTCTACACTGGCTGATATAAAGGAAATAAATAATTCCTTCTACATTATTATAAAAATTACTGATTACATTACAATTATAGCCCTACGGCTGGTGCAGTCATCACAAATTATGCAGGTTAGGCTTCTTTGAAAAAAAAAAGGTGGGAGATGTGAACCAGGGTCATTGCACACGGTTATAAAACAAAAGTGCCACCAGTACGGACAGCTGATAAAAAACTGTCCGCCTGTGTCACTGTCCATACATAACACTGTAGCTACAGCGACGTTCCTCCATTCAACCCAAAGTCTCAACTCTGGTACCCATTTCCTAGAGGTTGTGAATGGGTCTGGTACGAACCGACCGAGCTGCAGCGACGCAGCTGGAAGAATTAGGGACATGACTGCCCATGATATCTAGCACTGGTGATGTCTGAAGCTGTGATATTGACTTGGCCCAATAATAATGGTCAACAAAGCGGTGGTGTCTCTTAACCTGGACAAAGCAGGTGAACACACGGTCACATATTAGAAGTAAAAACTATATACACCAGGGAGATGGATGGTCGTGTCGTAGACCACGAGGCAGACCAAGAAGACAATAGAGAGATAATATCCAATCAGACCTGCAAACACTTGGTGTCACCAACTGGAAAGAGAAGGCCAACTTAAGAGATTAATGGAGGCGGGTGATATCTGCAGCAATGAACCTCAAGGGCTCAGAATGCTGAAGAAGAAGATGAACAAGAAGAAGGATTTTTTATTGCTGCTTCAAGAGAAAAAAATCTCCATCACCATACTGAGAATTTTAATCAGATTCTATTGCATCAGAGCCCAACATTTGTAACCCTTCATCCAGCCACTCCTCGGATATTATTATTATTCCAATCAGTTAAAAATTACTGCAACAGTATAATGTAGAACTCGAAACCCTTACAAACGTACAAACAGTGATAAACATTTATAATGGTGATTTTCTTGAAAGGGTTTCTGACTCTTTATGTTACAGAACTATGCCTCTGCCGAGAAACTATTGTATGCATCATGCTGTATTGTAACCAAGCTAACAGTTTACAGTCAACAGTAGCAACTTCACTGCACCCAGTTTAACCCCGCAAAGCTCGGTCTCTATCAGCAGAATGGCTAGACTACCTGCCAAGAGGATAGCACAAAGCATGAACATTGCAGTGCGGGTAATGATCCCCAGGGGTCTCCATTAAAACTGCACTCATAAGGCAAGCATGTGAATGAACTCCCGACGTTCAGAGCACAAGGCAAATGGCTAGACCACTTCCCCACGCGAGACCCCTCTAAGGAGAGATCCTGGGAATGGACTGGGGAATCAGTTCCACAAATTATTCATTATGGCCCTGGATGTATATCTGTGTGTGTTCTGTTTTTCAAACACTAAACTAATAATTCTGGTCATTGTTTTATTTAAACTCTATTATGGCTTTTTGTAATCTATTTACTAAAACATGTGAGATGTAAAGATAGAAATACACAGACAAGAACAAAAAGAGTTATTGAGATAAACATATATTTTGACACATCACAAAGATGAACAGACAGACATGCACTTGAAACTGACATACATACACACAGAGGGAAAGAACAGACAGCAAATACACATGGATAGATAAGAAAAAAATTTAGTGATAGACACATATACAGAAAAACAGGCTAATACAGAAAAAAGACAGGAAGATATAGACAAACATAAACACAGGAACGGATTTATACACATGCAGATACAGAGGAGCATTTGCAGACACACACACACACACAGAAAGGGAGAGCACTAGAGACAAATGCGATGCATATGCACAGGGTATGACCGATTTACACAAAAGAAGATACAAAAGAGCATGTGTAAACACAGGCAAACATACACACACAGAGAAGGAAAGAACCTGAGTTTGACAAGAGAGGGCACTAGAGACAGAATGCGATGAGAAATGCACAGGGTAGAGACTGACACAAAGAGAAGAGTACAGAAGAGCAGTGTAAAGAGGGAACAGAGGAGGAACGAGATGAGAGAGAGAGAGAGCACGTGCATATGCACAGAATATGATAGACCACCATCAGAGAGACTGAAACAAGGTGTGTATCTCTCTAACAAAAAAAAAAAAAGCAATACCTGCAACCTGTCGAGAGACACTTGGCAAGACAAACAGCCTTTGACCGTCCCCATGACCCGCATCATCAGCTGCTTGTTTGCCGTAAAAAATATCAAGCTCATGACTCCGTAAGTCCTTGCCCTCATCGGCTCATGGTTCGCCGTCATAACAATAACGGCCACAAACAGGTACAAAAAATGGCCACCTCTGCCAATCAAGAATTCCACCGAGTCAAAGATGTTCCTTCTCCCAACATAGGCCATTTCATACCTTTAAGTGAAAATGTTCAGAATCAGAGAGGCCAAACATTGCCCAGTATGCCAGACTGTTTTTTGCCTGCACACATTCACAAATACACACACTCATTCCAAAATGTTCAAGCCATTTGCTTCAAGCTCTGAAGGTTGTGGGTTCGTTTCCCAGCTGCGTCATTGGGTTTATGAGTGCAATTTTTACAGAGATCACTGTGGGTTATCACCAGAGCAGAACTATTTGTGCCCCGTGTGATGCAATGTTCTCGGCAGGTGACAATCCGTTCTGTGAAAACAGACTGAGCTATATGGGGCAAATCCCAGTGCAATGAAGTCGATCCTCTTTAACACACATTTACTAAATCACACACACACTCAATCATACACACTCAAACACATACTTAACTCTTTGAGTCCCAGGAGGTTTAGCATCAGAGACACAAGGGGTAGTCAAAAGAGACGTAAAATTGGCGCATCTTGCAGTCATTGGGCTTCTAGTTAGGAACTTATGAACGTATGATACGTTTCTTGGGACTCAAAGAGTTAATAACCTAAACAAATACTCATATATTCTACCAGTTTAAGTGGCAAACACTTATATCTATAATAACCAAAGCTATTGCAAGTGTCTCCAACTGATTGCTTCAACTATCTGCATTTAGTACACTACTGTATTTCCCCAAGTATAAGACGGCCCCCATGTGTAAGACACACCTTGATTCTGGAGATGGCTATTTAAAAAAAAAAAATAATAATATGATTATATAAAATTATTGAACTCACATTTTATTCATCATAGAATACAGCAAATTCCCCATCAGTATCAAAACTCTCATCCATATGATAGTTCTTTAGCTGGTTCTCAATTGTCTAATGACGAATCACTGTCGCCAACCCACGTGGGTATATACACCAAAATAGTGAGTGTGTGGGTTTGAACCCTAAAAGTCCCCAACCATCCGAGAAACTGGACTAATATCTAAGCTTTCTCAATGTGTGTCCTATTCAACACCAGCATCTTTTCCTCACCTCTTGGTCCACTGGAGCTTGTTCAGTTCTCTCCCAGAGCTCTACATTAGTGATTCTATCATACCATTTAATTCCCTCTATTCTGCGCAGGCACCAGTTAATGAATGTCTGTAATTTATTGGTAATTGCCTTAGTTGTTCTCTTTCTTTCCGCCCCATACAATAGTACTGATTTGACATTAGAATTAAAAAAATTTAAGTTTAGTATTTTTAAAAATTTCTTTTGACCTCCACAAATTCCGTAGTGCTATGAAAGCTCCTCTTGCCTTTTGTATTCTTATTTTATTATCTCTATTGGTTCCCAAATCTTTATCTACATTATACTGCCCAAATAGGTGTACAACTCCACGTCCTGGAGTTGGGGGCTATTAAAAGAATTACTAGAAGTCCAAGTCCGCATGAAAAAATCCCAGCCTATAACGGGGGTCGAACCCGGAACCTCTAGCACTCGAGGCGGACACCATGCCTCAAGACCATGCAGCCCCCTCCACCACTGTATAAGATGTCCAATGTTTTTAGACCATATATTTTGGGGAAAAATGTGTGTCTTATATTTGGGGAAATACAGCATTTTGCCTTCTCAGACATAATCTGTTCCTATTTGTAAATATGCCGGCAGCCGTTTTTCAGTATGAAGCCAAAGCTACACAGCAAAATGCTCTCTACAACTGTACTAGAAGAAAAACAAACAATAAGCATGTGGACAAACTATGAGCACTATGACCAGGCAGTTTCTCATGCATTTTCATATCAACACACTAGAGCTGATGACTGGACATCAGGTCAGCATAGACAGGACCATACACAGCTTCAGGACAGCACAGATAGAAGTATGCATAGCTTCAGGACAGCACAGACAGAAGTGTGCATAGCTTCAGGATAGCACAGATAGAAGTGTGCATAGCTTCAGGATAGCACAGACAGAAGTGTGCATAGCTTCAAGATAGCACAGGCAGAAGTGTGTATAGTTCAAGACATCACAGACCAGCATGTATGTAATTTCAGAATGTCATAGACAGGAGAGGAAAAATAACTTCAGAACAGCATAAACAGCTGTGTACACATCTTAAGGGCAGCACAGAAATAAATACTCTGAGAAAAGCATAGACAGAAATGTACATTTCACAACTTCCAAACAGTGTGCATGTCAGTTTAGCACAGATTAGATAAGCAGGTGTAGCATCAGGACACTACAGGATCTGTCACATAAGGACAGGCAGCCCAAATATGCATAACTTCCAAACAGCCTAAATTTAATGTCTACATTTATGATAACATGCAGGGTCAACTTCAGGATAGAATATACAGCATGTGTAACTTGAGGGAAGCATAAATATGGTATGTAATTTAAGGACAAGAAATATAGCATGGCGATCTAGGCAGCATAAATATAGTTTGCAGGAGAGAATAAACAGGGTGTTTACATTTTTGACAACGTACATAGGGTATGTTCTTCGCGATGGAAAAAAAATGAGGTTTTTAATGTTCAGGACAGAGAAGAAAGTGTTCTTTTTAGGACGACATAGACCAGAGCTGTTTAACTGGCAGCCCGCAGGCCCTTTCCAGCCAGAAGAGACCTAACAGTCAGCGAATCATTGCCTGGTAATAATGTATTTACGCTAGGTCTCGGGACTCTGGACTGCGATGATCTTCATTTTCAACACTTTAACAGCTGAATTAACTTAGCTGAAAAGCCCTGACACAGACTATCCGAAATGTGTTAACCACTAAATTTACATGATGAAAAATTTACTATCATTTTGCTACATAAAATGTAAAAGAGAAAAGAAAATCAAAAGCTTATTATTTAAAAAAAAAAAAAAAGGAAGCATAATTGAAAATGTAGTTTAAACAAAAAAGTTAATGCACATGCCGTTTCAATTACATTTTTATCAACTATATTATTTATATATACTGCACACTAATTCAGACTTCTTCTAGCTGAGTTTATCTTTTTACCATTTCTTTAGACTTGTTTATGATTAGTTTGATTTTGCAGTTAAAGTTTTCTAAGTTAAATTAGTCAGTCCTAAGCCAAACCTCCTCGGTTGCATCTGGCAACAAGTATAACAGTAACAGCAATGGTATTCTTTGAATCATTCAGAGACCTGGTAACATACAGGGATTTCATTCTTACAGTCATCCTCATATTCTCATAGTGTGACTTGTTGACTGGCATGGGCAATCCATGCTTCTCTACATCCTGCGATCTCCAACATGCATCTTGTTGTCTTCCTCTATCTCTCTTTCCATAAATCTGTCCAAACATGTTTTTATAGTGTGCTAATCTTCTAATGTGAAACTGTGCTTAATAAAGCATACACTTTAAGATCTGCAAACGCCAAAGGTTTGATAATATATGCTATCTTCTTATAGTTCATGTTGTGTGGTGTGGTAGCTATGTCTATTCACAACCTTTTGTCTCATGTACTTTCAATCGATTCTCTCGCAGAAGATCCTCCACGCCATAAGATCAAACTGCAAAGCATATTCTCTCTCAGTCTCCCCCATGATGAGGATAATGGTAACTTTGCACATGATAGAACTTTGCAGTGATGATCTATCTAAAGTAATGAGGTAATCATAGTTCTAACTTCACACATGTTGGACCTTTGCAGTGATGATCTACCTAAGGTAATGAAGTAATCATAGTTCTAACTTTGCACATGCTGGACCTTTGCAGTGATGATCTACCTAAAGTAACGAGGTAATCATAGTTCTAACTTCACACATGTTGGACCTTTGCAGTGATGATCTACCTAAAGTAACGAGGTAATCATAGTTCTAACTTTGCACATGCTTGACTTTAGCAGTGATGATCTACTTAAGGTAGTGAGGTAATCATAGTTCTAACTTTGCACATGCTGGACCTTTGCAGTGATGATCTACCTAAGGTAGTGAGGTAATCATAGTTCTAACTTCCCAACAAATGGGTCACCACATAGTTGCTCTGTTCCTGTGTCAACACAAACCATACAGAATGTTCATCCCCATCATCTGTGAACAAACTGACACATACTGCAGTCTCGGCAAAGCCAACAGTATACACACATATACATATGAAATGCATGAAGCAGCAGAAGTGCCAACACAAACAGTCTGTCACTAGAACTGCAGTTAATCTTAAGTGTAAGCAGCAGTCATATAAAATCAGTAGTTGCACAAGCAATTAATTGTATAAGGCACCACTAGTTCCATGGCAACATGCCATTCACCATTTTCAGAATGTGGAGTTAACAACATAAATCACACTAGGCGCAGTCAAAAAGCACTATAAATGAAATCCATATTTTCAACCCAGTAGCTGGGTGACTGAACTATATAATTTTAGCTAACCATAGCCAGAATCAAATAACTTGTCAGGACTAAAAACAGTATGCCTGCCTATCGTGGCCAATGAAGTATGAAATGCTCCTAGCTGATCCGGGAATGATAATGATATTGCTCTAGCTGACTAATGAATAATTAGCTGCTTGTAGCTGACTACTTTAATTAAAAGCTACCATGTATGTGATTTTATGGTTAACCGCTACATCCCAAGACTTGTTAGTAAGGAGGAAGTACCATTCTCAAGTATTTATGAGTACAATAAGCAGAAACTTGTTGAGAAATCTTTAGCGACCAATAATGTCTTCAACCCTGACTATTATACCACAGAAATAATGAAGCCCCAGATGCACAAACAAGTGATTAGAAATATATCACAAAACAGAAAACTAGTATACATCATTAAAAAAAACAACATTTTGTGGATAAAAAAAACCCCATAATATGTGAAACCTTGTAACCAACCATACAGAGAAACTACTGGATCTAAACAGTGAAGTCATCAAGCCACACCTCGGTCATGGGTTCATTTCAAGGACTGAATCTATTCGTTTATGGGTGCACTTTTTACTGAGACATTGGGTATTGTGCTATGGAGTGCACGCTTTGTGCCCAGTCACATGGGATAAAACCTGGTATAATGATGTCAATCTTCTCTACTTTAAATTATTAAACCTTTTAAAAGTAGAAATACTCCAGCCCAATTAAAGCACAAATAACTCCAACAATGACTCTGCAAAATCTCCAAAACCCTGTACTCACAAAACAACTGCAGTCTGAAACTAACACCACAATTATTAACTCTTTAGGTACTTGAAACCGCGATTGAAACTCACTGCTGGCTGCGTGGAATTTTATCATGGTATGGGGCGTTGCAGGTCGACCCAGCCTAAAATGAGTACCAAGATGTATGTCCTGGGGAAGTAAAGACAACCAGCGTAATGTTGACCACATAACCCAGATATGACTGAGCTACCGTATATCAGCAGCCGGTACTGCCTGTCTTCTGTAAATGCTGAATGTTAGGCAGCATATACCAAACCTGACATCCCGTATCCTATCTCTACCTCTCCTGGGGACTGAACTTAAAGTCGCATTGGTCATAAAAACAATCCTTCCTTTGCCGGGGACTGAAATTGGAGCCACACTGGTAATAAACATAATCCTACTTAAAGTCACACTGGTCATAAAAATAATCCTACCTCTGCTAGGGACTGAAATTAGAGCCCCGCTCGTCATAAAAATAATCCTACCTCTGCTGGGGACTGAAGCTGGAGTCACAATGGCCAGAAATATAATCCTACATCACCTGGAGACTGAATTTAGAACCGCAATGATCAGAAACAATCACACCTTTGCTAGGGACTGGATCTATACCACCGTTTCAACAGACAAGGATACTAACTACTGTGCCACCACAGCTCCTTAATATTAACTCTTTTAGCACCACATCGATCTGAAGACTTTGAGGCCCAGAAGTTTCTCCTGATGGCTCAGCAAGGCCATAAGAAAGACACTACATTCACTGGTGAGCTACTTCCCCATGGTCCAAACGTACAAGCCTTGTTAGAAATGAATGCAATGTCAGTGTGCTAAAGAGTCTCTCATTAAAGATAAGATGGTAATACAAAATAAATATGTTGATTTGCAGAGATTAATAAAATCCAAACATAAATTATGCCTTTCTTGGGACATAAAGAGTTAATTTAACAATGTCTGTCATAAAGTTTTTGTACTATGAAGCAAACTTTTCTTTAGTCTTATGAAAAGGGAAAAAAATACAGCTTTGTGACAGAATGCATTACAGCAACAACTAAGATAGAATGGGATAACAAATCACAATTGGCCTGAAAGAGTAAGGGTGTGTATCTTTTGAAACAAAATAACCAATGAACATTTTGTGTGCTCTGGTACTGAAAGAGTTAAAGCGTGGATAGAAAAAAAAGAACTAACAGTTCTAAAAAAAAAAAAAAACTTAACAGAAAGAAAACTGCAACAACAACAAAAACTGCAGGAAAGCTAAAAATAACTGAAATCTTCTTGTGCTTGAAACCAACTGGTGTTACCTCCAGCCTACCAAACACCTTGGCCATCTCAAACATGACCTTCATGGTGCTGGCAGTTCTAAAGACCATCCCCAGGTTCACGTAGGACATCAGCGGCCACACCAGGAACAGATATCCAGGGCTCAACGGATCCCCAGCCGTAACGATGATGAGCACACAGGAGGATACTAGCAAGTGCCTGCCACAGTAGCGGGTGAGGAACAGATACCCTTCCAACAAGGACTTGGTCTGAATCTGCTCCATTTCCTCCCTGTTTGTGGTAACACAACCATATCTAGAGTAAAAGGTAGTCTCATTGTTTCTCCCCCTCCCCCGGAGCTCACACAGGGATATCCTAGGAGTAAAAGGTAGTCTGTGTCCACACAATGGGGTCCAGAAATCACACAGGAATATCCTTAGAGTAAACAGTAGTCTTACCGTTTCTCTTGCCCCCCCCCCCCCCCCCCCCCCTTACAATGGGGCCTGGAGCTCAGACAAGGATATCCTATGAGTAAAAGGCTGTGTTCCTACAATGGGGCCCAGAACTCATTCAGGGACATCCTACAAGTAAAAAGCAGTGTTTATTGCCACAATGGAGCCTTAAACTCACACAGGGATATCCTAGGAGTAAATAGTGGTCTCCCAGGTCGACCCAGCCTTGAGTGGGTACCGGGTGCAGTTTCGGGAAGTAGAGACCACATCACCCATCTTGTGCCGCTTGGTCTATAAAATCTAGGTCTAGCCCTATATGCCCTATACGCCTAAAGGTGTGGAAAAGGGACCTCTACTTTTAAAAGGTGGTCTCACCATGTCCCCACAATGGGCCCTTAAACTTGTAAACTCACACAGGCACATGCTAAAGACATCACCTATACTAATTCACAGTTAATCAGGTAAAGACAATTCTTAGAATTTTCTGAAAAATCATGAGAAAACCAGAGATTCAAAGAAGTCACAGCGAAAGAAAGGTTTCCCTGGGGTGTCATGTTTAGTTTGTAAAGGGTCCCTTTCACTGCACATAGATATCTTACACATAAAGCTTGTTTTTTTTTTTTTTAAGACAGAGAAGGCAAGATATTTAATTTCACTACCACAAAATCAGGCTTAAGTATTCTTAGCTATATTGTGTAAGCAAGCTGAGCAACTTCTGAGCAAGACTTAGCACAGATCTTTTGGCCAAGCATAAGCTTGATGGTAAATTACTGTTACATTTTTCTAGTGCTATTAACATTTGTCTTTCGGAAATGAACAAGCGGACAGACTGGCACAGACTGCAATATAAATAAGCTACATTTATAGATCGAACATGCATCCAAAATTCAAGTTCTGGAACAAGAACAAAGTCTAGAAGTGGATGAACAATCAGATTTTCTGCCAAAGTTTAAGGCCATTAAACACCCAGAACAAGTAAAAAAAAAGAAGAAGAAAATGTTGGGCAATAAGACTTGATTACCAACACCACAGTCTATAAGCCGTGGTGTTAATAACTACTTAAGTCTAATGGCATCAGTCAAGTGCAGGTTATCGCCAAGTGTTTTCAGGGGTTCCCATTTTGGGGAAATGAGAATAGACCCAATGCCCTCTTAAGAAGAATGTTGTATAAGATGACTAACTAAGAGTTTGCTGAAATCTGATGTGCTGGGCCGAAAGGTGTAGATATGGGAACCTACCTATAAACCATCACACAATGTGCCAACCCTCATATTTAAGGGTGCAGGCACAAGAAGAACGACATGTCACAAAACAATTTTTGAACTCCTTTATATTCAACAATAACTCAGATGTTTGTCTGGGTGTGAAGCTATCACAAAAGTAAGCTTATATGAGAGATGTAAGAGTGCAGTTGATGTATGAGAATGGAAAGAGTATACATAGTATGACAATTAAATAATGATTCTATTATGGTTAAAACAAAAATATTTTTTTTTTGTTAAATCTCTCAGGCAGATTCACTCTGGCCACACACAAAAAAACACCTAATTAGTCATCTCTAATCACATACTTGATAGGGAGTCTGTGGGTATCTCCCCACCCCGATATGGGGCACGGTAACCCACACAGGAATTGTTTATATATTATATTAATCAGAACTTGATGGCGACAAAACAACACTGCTCAGAGAGGTGAAAATCTAAAAGCCTATAACTGCAAACAACAGGTAAGTGGCATGATTAAAGCAATGCAGTGCATGAGGCTCATCGTGAAACTTATTTCAGAATTTAGGGAATCTGACACTGCAAATAACACTAGTGGTAGGAGGATCACCATAATCAGGTGCCTTGCCGACTGGCGTGGGCGATCATGCCTCTCCATAATCCACGATCTGCTGCAGCATGTATAAGTTCGTGTGCCGACACACCTCCATGCCATGCAACAATACTGTCAAGCATCTTCTCTCGTTGTCTTCCTCTATCCCTCCTTCCACAGATCTTTCCAGTGGTCACAAGATGTTCTGTTTTCCCTCTTCTCATAACAGCCGAAAAATGATGACTGTCTCCTTCTGATGTCTGTGATATGTTGTCTTTGGGCTCCCGCCTCTTTCACAACCTCTTGGTTGCTCTTTTTGGCTGTCCAAGGTATTCTAAGCATTCTTCTGTAAAACCACATCTCTGAGGCCTCAAGAAATTGTTTGGCCTGCCTACCGATTGTCCAGGATTCACAGCCATATGTTAAAACTGGATGTATGTAGCAAGCAAGAATTCTTTTTCCAACTCTCAATGACAAAGATATATTGCACAAGATGTTCTTCATTTTATAAAATGCAGTTTTTGCCTGTCCTTTTCTGTTTCTTATCTCAGTTATGCATCTTCCATCAGATGTTATCCATGTGCCCAGATACTTAAATTTATGTACTTGTCCTAAAATAACACCATTGACTTTTAGTGGTAGGAGGAACAGAAGATAAAAATAAGAAGAAAAGAAAATGAAAAAAAGGAGAAATAATAATATAAACAAGGAAAGAGAAGAAGTAACATAATGGTTTTTTTTTTAAAAAACATCTGACCTATATTTTCACAATTTCAACAGTTTCAATTTAGATGCTCCCTCTCCTCGTCTGTTTCACCTGTATGTTATAAATGTTATGTTTTTTGTTTGTTGTTTGTTTTAGTATCCAGAAGCCATGAGTTGTTAACCCTTAGGCTCGGTATTATGGATATCGCAACTTTTCCGCCTTGATTCCATTGTAAATACTGTAAATCTGGCAGAAAATGTGGCTTTTCTGCCTACCCCCGGGATTGAACCCGGACCACAAGGAGTTCGTCACCCGGTCCCCGCGCAAACCGGTGTAGCCAACTACGCTAGAGAGCCGGGCTTATAAATGTTATAAATGTGTGTGTTCAAGAGTACTACCTGGTATAGAAACGTGGACAAGGAACAAGCACTTAGAAAGATGAACTGAGCTCAGGAGTTGTTTGTATACAGAAGAGTAGGTAAACGGTGCAACATAGAAACATAAACAATCAAACACATCGAGCAAGAGGTAGACAGCAACACCGGTAATCTGTAAAAGGAACATCAAACTACATTTCAAACAGTCCTAAAGAATTAAACAAAAATTACCCAGAATTAAACAGTCCACAACTGAACACAATTCTCAGCACAAAACAATCAGATAAAGAGCACTATCAGCACTAAACAGCCCAATAACAAATGAACAACTAAACTTTATATTGGAAGGATCACAAATTGGGCAAGCAAGTCTGTCTTACATTTGAACCTTCTAACCGTGCATCTTGCATGAAAATAAGCATGCTTCATGCAGAGTGGCAAGCATCACTTCAGAGATCCCGGTAGTTAGCATACTTTGGATAATTTCTTCAGGTCATGCCAGTATGTTGGGAAATGAGCGGGCAGATAGACTGGCTGGCTCTGCACCACTTGGTGGTGAACTGATGTTTGACAAGTTAGATACTGTGAGGGCTCTTTAGGAGCAAGTGAACAGTGCAAAGGCGCAGATAGATCATTACGGTCTAAGGACAATGGCGCTGTGAGGAATTACCAGGGGATCTGACTGACGCTCAACACTCAGGGAAAGGACGAGACAGATATATAATCAGGCGGTTACTGGAACCATTGGAATTGGAACTCTTCACTTGCTGCTGAAGATGGGAACTGAGCACTTATGGGAGTGTCACAAATGCTGTGATGTGGATTCTTAATTCTACATTCAACCATTCATCTTTTGTATCATAGAGAATTAAACAAATAAGGCACATCATTCTCAGCAAAAAAACAATCCTGAAACTAACAATATTTTCCCCACCGCACAATCCAATTGTGAACTAACATCGACTGTACAACTGCAAATCAAGAAATCAAGCTACCTGAACTCTCTCTAAAGAAACATAGGCCTCCGCTGCAACCTTGGCAATCCGAGTTCCTCTGCTGGCAATCGCAAATGTGGCTTCATTTAAAAGAGGGGCTGCCAGATAGAGGTAGCCAGATCGCAGTGGTATTGACATTGCCACGACCACGACTATCACTGGGTATAAGATTACCCGTTGTCCGGTATCAAAAAAGCTGTTCTCATAGACATTGGTGTAGCTCCGACGAACTAACTGCCTGTACTCCTTTCTAAAGAAATCAAACAAATAACAGGAAATCCTCAAGCAACAGATAAATAAGCAAACAGATAATGACTGACATCTGTACACTAGCAAAGAAGCAGAAATGGAGGACCAAAACAAGAAAAAAAAAAAAAAAAGCTAAACGCATATCAGAAAGCACTTCAAGAAACCTCACAGGTTAAATACGACACTTGCTAACTGAAGCAGCCATGGCAGTGTAGTGGCTAGATGCTCGCCTGGTGACCCGAAAGTCTTAGGGGTTTGAATCTGCACTGTCTGGATTTGTTCAAAAATCACTTTGGCTCCAAGGATGACAAACCTAAAATGTTACCCGATAAAGTTCTGGGAAGTAAAGGCGGTCGGTGTGATGCTGATCACATTACTCACTGAGTGCCAAGTGATTTATATAAATATCAGTCTAGCATCATATGCTCCATAGACACTTGGTAAAAAAAGGGCCGTTTTTTTAAATAAAATTATTTTAAACAAACAAAAAATGCTAACCAGACATATTTAATTACATAGGTACCCTCCCTTTGCTCCTGGACAATCCATTCACTAAAAGGTTACTAAATTTCTTGGTGACAAGATTTTACCCAAAGTTGCAGGACCGCAAGGTCAAATCCGATTATTAATTTACATTCATAGTTTGAGTTTAATTTTTTTTCGAGCTATGTTTAGCACTGTATATCAAAATACCTATTCTAGATAGGGCTTATTTGATGACCAGAAAGGGAAGTTGTGGGGTGGGGATAATCTGATCTGTCTAGCTGTTCATTTATTTATAAGTGTTCTTTAGGCATCTAAATTCCTTTTTTCTTTTTATGGGGTTTTAAGGCGGCTCACTTTCTTTCATGAGCCAATTAGAGTCAGCATCTGAGTATCCACTGACACTGCTCATTGCATCAAAAGACAGCCGTCTCAATTTGTCACTTGTATCGGGGGAGGGAGTTAAATCCACATCCCCACCATAGTGAGTGAAATAGAAACCTGTTCCACGACAGCATACAAGGATGCAAACAATGATCCAGACAAACAATTTCAAGCTAAATAAAAGCTAATAATAAAAAAATTTAAAAAAGCAGCAGCAGAATAGCTAGGGCATTTAGCAACAATCTTAGTAATGTCTTGCAGTATTTTATATATATATATATATATATATATATAATATTCATTCATTCAGTAGCATGTTCCTCGTGGAACCTCGCTGCCATAACAACCCTCCGGAAAACCTTCCTATCTTGAGCAAGATGTCCTGCGTCTGATACACCCATCTGGAGATCATCTGCCACATCCTGCACCCATCTTCTCCTTGGCCTTCCTCTTCCTTTCTTCCCAGGCATATACCCCTCCATTATTGTTCTCTCTAGACTTCCATGACGTTTCAAGTGACCAAAATATTTCAATTTTCTTTGTTTTATTGTCTTTACTAGCCAACCCTCTTCAATATTCAGCTCTTGAAGTATGGATGCATTTGTTCTTTTCTTTACCCAAGATATTCTTAGAACCTGTCTGTAACATTTATATTCAAATGCATTTATGCGCTGTTCCGCTTGTTTAGTAAGTGTCCAGGTCTCACAGGCGTATGTTGCAATGGGAAAGATGCATGCTCTTAAAAATCTGACCTTTGTAATTCTATCTGTACAATTCCATAATTTATTCAGTTGTTTCAGTCTTTGAAGAGCAATTGATAGTCGCCGTTTAATTTCTTTCATTGTGTCACCATTGTTGGTAACCAGTGACCCAAGATATTCGAAATTTTCCACCACTTCCAATCTTTCCTCATTAACATATATTTCCTTCTCCATGGCAGTTTTGTTTATATGCATTATCTTTGTTTTTGCTATGTTAAGAAATAAGTTATGATTTTCACTATTTCTTTGGAGTGAGGTTAATAAGTTTTCTAAACCATTTTGTGATGTTGATAGTAATACTGTATCATCAGCATAACGAATTTCTGGTATTTCATGACCACCGATGTTTAGGGCATCATATTGTTCCTTGTTTATATCATCTCTTACATTTCTCATTATATTTTTGGCGTACAGCGTACGGCGTATATATATATATATAAAATACTACAAGACATTACTAAGATAGTTGCTAAGATTAGTAGTTCAGAACACAAAACTAATAAATATGACAGAGACAAAATATACAAATCTGCGGGACATCAGGAGCCTCTCTTGGCAATGATAAAATGTCGCAAGCTGGCGGGGTTTGGGCACATGGTAAAACATGATTCGATTGCAAAAACTGTACCTCAAGAAATATTTGGAGGTAGTTGAAGAAGAGGAAGGCAAAGAAGACCTGGAATGACAACATCAAGAAATGGACAAAACTAAGTTATCATACACTTATTTATCAAGCGGAAAACAAAGAAAGATGGCGGGTTTTATGTGCTAGTGCTTCTATCAATACACCTCCATGACCCTAATTGGTCAAGGGTTATTTTATGTTTTTATATATATATATATATATATATATATATATATATATATATATATATATATATATATATATATATATATATATATATATATATATATACTATATATATATATATATATATATATATATATATATATATATATATATATTTTTTTGTTGTTGAGGTGGACAATTTAGAGGTAAGCTCACTGTATTATAATTTTCATAATGAGGTGCAGAGGCATTACAAATGATATATTTCATGCAGCAACAGTTTACAGACAATGAGCAGATATAATATACTAATATACAATTCCATATCACAAAAGCAGAGGATCTTAAAATTCTTAGCAAGAGAACCCCTTAGCCAACACAGCGAGGTATACTCGAATCAAAAATTACACCATAATAGCCTGTGGGATAGAAACAGCTGTCAAAGCACGGACTGTGATTTAGGCAGGGACGAGGGCACATTTAGCAATAGAGTTAAACGTTAAATTTAATGTCGAAAGAACCAATTTCATTGCACTCGATTATATTCCGTATGGCTCAGTCTTCATTTTGCAGAATGGCTAGTGGCTCATTAGGAGCAAGAACACAATAGCTATGGCAACGACCCCCAGGATCACGAAATGAACCTAGGACCTTCGAGCGGGAGACAAACAGCTTTACCACTTCACTAAGGAGACTCCTTCCCATTACCCCCAAAAAAAAAAAAAACCAACCCACAGCTATCACAGTAATCAGAGCAGTGATTCCCTTAGCTATGACCACCCTTATTTTCGTAAGTATGGCACAGACAACATAAATTTAGTCACACAGAAGAAATTATATTTTATTAGAATCGCCACAAAGAAGATTGCATTCTAAGAGAGAGAGAGGGAGAGAGAGAGAGAAGGGAGAGAGAAAGGGAGAGAGAGAGGGAGAGAAAGAGGGAGAGAAAGAGGGAGAGAGAGAAAGAGAGAGAGAGAGAGAGAGTGGGAGATAGAGAGAGAGGGAGAAAGAGAGAGAGGGGGAGGGAGAGAGAGGGGAGAGAGAGAGAGAGAGAGAGAGAGAGAGAGAATGATATCACAAATCTGTTTTAAGGACCCCAGGGAGTGCCTGAGCCACCAAATTGGAAAGACTGAACAAGAGTGCCTGGCTGACTTATTAATTAGACTCAATATCACCGCACTCAGGAAAAACTCAAATATGCTTCATCTCTCTTAGCAGCTGTTTTATTATGAGAATGCTAATTGTTTCTGTTGCTCACTGAGCTCACCTGTATTATCCCCAGCTGCTGCAACACAAACACACAATCACAAGTCATAGCTAGGTTGATTTATCAACTTCTGTAGCCTGTCATGTGGAAAACATGATACTTCTCCTAGGATTCTCTGTGGCCAAGTGGTTAACTATTGGCCTCACACCACAAAGGTCAAAAGTTCATTTAGCCTACCACATCTATCAGTTTATGAGTGAAATCTTCTTCTTGACATTCACCAGCTGTAAGCTCTGCTGAAAAGTTCTGGTTGTTCACCCCCTTCTAGAATTTAGTATTCTTTGGAACTTGACTCTTGCGTACACATCCATTTTACGGATCTGGATTATGTGTATGCAGACTACTGGTTCCTTGCCAGTGAGACAGATGCACTCCATCTTAGAAGTGGGGCAGTGGGTCTATTCTTTCCCCCCCCCCCTCAAAATGGGGCCTGAGAAAATTAACAGGGATTTGAAGTGTTTGCTGAGATCCCTGGGGATCTGTCCATGGAGCTATGCAGCTCATGCTTTGTGGGGCAAAACTCATGGTAGGCAGCAAGCTGCTCTGTGGAGCATCACAGCCATGTTGAACAAAAGCCGGCAAATGAGATGGGGTGGTCAGCTCCTTTCCCCATCATCTTTTCTCCCAAGACAATGCCTAAAAATTCTGGTACCCTTTCTTTATTGATCCTGAGTCAATTCTAGAGCTCTACTAGTCAAGGAAAGCAATCCTTCCAATGCCGGGGATGGAGCCTGCCAAGTTGTCTCAGGAAAGAAGTGTGCTAACCATTTCGCCATCTAGGAAAATTATAAAAAGTAATCCAAAAACAACATGACTGCTCTCAGAAGTTCATATGATGTGCTGACATTCTCTATGTGTGAACTCTGGGAGACAGGAGGTATCCGTGTCTTAATTAAAATGACTCTTTTACAAATTAACCAATGAGCTAACGAAGATGAACATGTTGTTAGATAATGCAAATAAACTTGATATGAAAATTAGTTAAAAAACTGAATTCCACTGTTATACAACTGGGATAAGAAAGAAATTCTCTTTAAGCAAACAGTAGTAGATAGGAAAATAATAAAGTTTTAGAAGGATTCAGGCAGACCAAAAGCAAGCAATTCCAGACATAAAGATGAAGAGGATGATGAAGAAGAAGAAGATGAAGAAAAATAGAAGTGGAAGGCACGGAGAAGAAGAAGAAACAGAAGATAAAGGAGCAAGAGAGGACAGGAGAAGTTGAATAAAAAAAAGGATAAAACAGCGGATGGGAAAAGAAGAAAAAGACTCCCAGAATAAATCTATAAATAAAAATCCAGGCAGCATTCCCTGAGTTGCCTGATTAGCCCCAGTAAGGCAAATCAGCTTAAATATCTGCTTCTCCATCTTTGTCCACACTGCCACCTGAGATTCTTGAAGTGGTGTTTCACCAAGCCAGATCAGGTTTCATTTGTTTCATTTATTCTAACTATGCATAACAAAAATATTTACAGCAAGAAACAACTAGAGGGAATGAGTAGTTCAGGTTAAACTTCTTCACTATCAGCCTGCAAAAACAAATGCGTACTCAACATAATACTACATGTGTCCTATCACAAAGATATCCTGAAAGCAGTTAAGTCGCACAAAGAACTGATTGCCCATCCCAGTAAAAGATAATCAACATGTTTTCGGCACAGAATGCAATAATTACGATCATGTTGGAGATTATTATGAACATTAGAGGAACAAACAATAATCACTTTGCACATTTACCAAGCGCACCATCAGAAGAGACAAAGAGTAAGACTGCCTACCCAATCGTGCATGCCCACATACACACATGCAAACATACACACTGTATTTCAGCCAGCTTAAAAAGCATTTAAACAAACAGGCAATTCTGCACCTGGGTAACTGAAAACAGAAGACCTTTTCATCGGATCAGTTCTGAGGTGACTTCCAGAAATTCAACATACAATGTTAGGTTAACCATCTATGTTAGCATATTATTTCAGCAATTGTTAGACCATCGAGACAAACACAATATCCTAACCTGCACACGAACTGCCACCACCCTCAGCTCAGAGATGTACTGCACCGAGAATGGGATAAATATGGTCAAGGGTATCCTCATGGCCAGGAAGAGGCCAAAGGTTACAAAGACGATTTCAGAGTTCATGGGTCGCTGGGTGAGCAATTTCAACGTTGCAAAGGTGGCGAACATGGTGACGCACATGGTCATGAAGAAGGGCAGGAAAAATATGCCCTGCATCTGTCGGGCCACGTTTATCGGCTTGATCTCCTGGCTGAAAAGTCAAGCAGTTACAATTGCAACCTGGCAAGCAGACAAACATCTCTGGTATACACGAAACACATTCCAAATACAAATGAATGCATTTGGAGGCAAGCCATTCACTATGCATTTATTAGAAAATCCTTAACTCTTTCAGTCCCAGAGATGTTTAGTATCAGAGACCTAAGGGGTAGTAAATAAAGAGGTAAATGCGGTGCAACTTGCGTTCACTGGGTTTCTAGGTAGCAACCTATGAAAAAATAGTGCATTCTTTGGGACTGAAAGAGTTAAATTATTTGCTTTAATCCTTCTATTTCATCCAGTTACCATATCCAACTATAAAGTTATTATTAGTTTAATGTTATTTCTTGAATATACCATACCTAGCATTATCACCTGAATAACTTTAGAAACAATATTTGATAGTCTGAAGTAACAGCTGCTTCAGAAAGAATAGGTTAAATAAAACAAAATGTCTGTGGACTTACCAAAATTAAAAGGAACAATCAATCAATCACTATATCCTTTACAAAACCTGGAAGTTTCTTTTTCCCCCAGTCAATTCTCAAGCCCTGTGTGCTTTCACAGCCAATGCATCTTCCATGTCCAACATCCATCTTTGTTTCTGCCTCATATTCTGGAAACTGCACACTCCATTACAATTTTCTCCAGATCACTGTGGAGCTTGACATGTCCAAAATACATCCGTTTTTTTTTTTATTATAGAGGATGCTGTTTTTGATTCAGTTCTCCTCAATGTTCAGGTCATGCAAGATGCTGACATTTGTCTTCTTGGTCCATGGTATTAAAAAAAATTTCTGTAGCATTTCAGTAAAGCAAACAGTCTCTGATTCTTTCATCTTTAAATTCAAATCACTGAAGGCCAAGTGCCACAGCCAAAGTTGTTCAATCAAGGGGATGTTAATCTGGCAAGTGTGTTACAATTTTCTTGATGCCTTTGAGTCTTCTTCACGCCCAGAGTTTCTGTGTCACTGAGTGATTTGTATTTTGTTGTGTGCGGCAAATCCCAGGAGTATCAAGACTTGGCCTAACATTTTTCCATTATTATGTTCACCAGCTGTAAACTCCCGGGAAAAGTTCTGGTAATTTGTCCACTTCTGAAATTTGATCTGGTTTCAGAATTTCAGTTTTGCATGCATATATGTTTTACAGATACAGCCTATTTGTAGGCAGACGGCGGGATCCTCACCTCCTTGGCAAGATGTACTCTGACTTTGAAGGAAACATCTTCAATTTGTTGAATCTTATGACATGCTTGTTAGAGGGGCAGTAAAATTTCAGGCACACTGGATGTAACCTCTATCACTCTAGATGTTACAATTACCTTGATAAAAGAAACAAGTTCTTTTCTATCCTTGTTCCTTTCTTGTTTATAGCCAATCATTGTAGTTTACATCAGTGTTTCCCAAACTTTTCTTAGTCCCGGCGCCTTTTTTTCAGTTAAAATTTTCAATGGCGCCCTAACCTAAGCAAAAGTATGACTGACTCGTATGTAAGAGATCAAAACAAATAAAACTCTTGTACCTTCGAATATTTCGCGGCGCCCCGGGAAGAAGTCGCGGCTCCCCAGGGCGCACAGTTTGGGAATCACTGATTTACATCATTCCACTCTGACCCATAACCAAACACGGTCAGTTATGGCATATTTCTCCACTATGCTTCATATATAATCATGCTCTGGCACCTGAACCAGCCCTGTTATCTCTTCCATCAGCTCTCAAATTCCTCCAACAAGCATCCCCTGGCCAACAATGAATCACCATCATTCCAGAACCCATCATTAACAATCAACTACCACTGGCAATACCACATCACAAAAACTCTGCCTAACCTGTTATGCTAAAAGTAAAGGACCCTTTTTCCCACGTCATTAGGTGTAGTGGGCATATTGTGCTAGACCTTTAGTTTATTGACCAATAGCGCCTCAGTGGGTGATGTGGTTAATACTTCTTCTTCTTTGCATTCAGTTTCGTGTGCTCAGATCAGACCATTAGGTGGGTTGCCTCTATGAACTCGCATGTCAGCTGCAGGTCCTGCATGGTTCCCCATAGCCTGCTCTGCACACTTTGCTCTTGAGGCCAGGTGTCTTTTTGAAGTTGCAGGTAGAGTGGGCAGGTCTGCATAATGTGCTAGGGTGTTTGTGGTCCTGTTTGACAGGCACACTGGGGAGGACTGTACTATCTTTATTTTATGCATGTGGTAGTTGAGCCTGCAGTGTCCTGTTCATAGACGGAAAATTGTTGAATGTCGCTTTCTGTTGAGTCTGCTGATGGGGTCTTGTGGATGTTTACTGTTAGTTTGTTTTCTCCACAATCCCTTGTATTTTTTTTTTATAAGTGTTCTGATTTCTGGTAATGACAATAATTGGGGGTGTTGTTTCTCCTTTGTTCCATTTTTTGCAAGTCTGTCTGCTAACTCATTTCCTGGGATCCACTGCAGAACGATTTGATTGTTTTCTGTGGGTCTGTTTAGCTGACAGGTCAGTTCTCTTTCCATGTTGCCTCAAGGATCCCTATAAGTCGCCTGGAGGACTGACATGCAGTCACAAAGGAAAACAATTTTGCTGTTTTTATTTTTTCTTTCCTCGAGCACTTTGGCGGAATCAATAATTGCTTGCTTCTCTGCTCTGAAGTTTGTTGAGAGTCTTCCGGAGGCGCATGACATTTCTACTGTGGTCCCATCCAGCCTGCAGCATGATGACTGATCCAGCTCCTCCATTTTTGTCTGCTCCCTCCAATGATCCATTGGTGTATACGTGTGTCCATTTGGGTTTTTGATAACAGTTGTAGACATGTTTAAGGGTCTTTGCACGCAGTACTAGGTCACATTCTTCAGCCTTTCTGTCCATGCCTGGAATTTTTGTTGTGACTGTATATTTAGGCTGTAGGTCTATGCTGTATGCCTGGATCATTTCCCACGTTGAAGGATCTTTTGAAAGGATGTAACTGTTTTTTGTGTAGTACCATTTGATAGATGGTGAAAGCTTTGTCTTTTCAGTCTTTTTTTGTTAAGTTATTTGCTATTCTGTGCATGGGGTTGTTGTTCATGCGTTTACATTTTTCTTGGTTAATACCACACTGGACATCTTTACTTCCCAGGACTTAAACTGGTTCCCCGTTTAGGTCGATGTGCATTTAAACCCATGACCGTTGGGCCCGCAGACACTCATCTAGCTGCTACACCATGGAAGCTCCCTGTTATGTTAAGAGCAACATACACAAAATAAATAACTATTTTCAATAAGTAAGATTAACAAGCATTACACAAAAAATTTAAAACAACATGCAAACACATGTATAAGTTGGTTACTTCACATCATCCATGCACGTACAATATCAGGTGGAGGTCACGCTGCATAACCATTAACTCTTTCTGTCCTAATCAGGCATTAATTTAACTCCTTATATTCTTAACATGTGGTTCCCAATTAGCATACCCCTCTTATTTTTTAAAGCCTGCCACTGACACCATACTTTTCAGCTGTCATACTGAAGAACTTTAAAAAAAAAAGAATTTATAGAAATGATAAACACACATTACCAAAATAAAAAGAAAAGGATTGCATTCTAAAGTATAGGTGTTTTTCGTAAATGATTTCAAAGATCCCTTAAATTTATTCCTCAGAGCCTACCAGCAATAGGGAAAGACTGTTTCTAGCATTTAGATTAAAGATTAGTTAGATTTATAGAGTAACACTACAGAAAGACATAAATTACAGTAAAATTCTAGATAGAATAATTTAACATAAATGCTAGTGAGAAATAAGAAATTAAGAAAAAGCACAACATTTAACTAGTAACGTATGGCGATTTGTTCAGCACTGAAAGAGTTAAAGAACACAAAATAATATTTAACAAATATATGTGAGTCGGTTACTTCATACAATATCAAGCAAAGATAACACAATAACTAAACATGCAGCAAACATAACAACATTAATACACAGCAATAAAGTCCATGAAAAGTTTATCTAATAAAACAAAAAAACTACTTTTGTACAATTCCCCGCCCATTAATTAAGCTGCAGCTGATTGGATCCAAATATGAATATGTTGATAATAAAGATATTGATTTATGATTGGAACTTCATAATCTTTGGTTGATTTGATCACCTGATGGTTTTTGTAAAATAAACTTGTTTTTTGACCTCACTTTTGTTATACCATTTACATGCATGCACATAAATGTAAATAAACAACAAGCACCCAATAAATCACACATCAATAATACAATATCTCATACAGTAAAAACATTACATCTGATGACAGCTATTTCAAGAAGCATAAAGTTAACGTGTGCGTAAAGCAACGTGAGAGAAACCAATTTCAGTCATCATAGAAACAAACACGAACATCACTGCCAAAATAAGCCACCAAATAACGCAATAGGGCTAATTGTTCTATAGTGCATGGTGAAAAGATCAGTAAAACAGTGGCAGAAGCAAGAGGGAATTGCAAAAGACGGAAAATCTACAAGCTTAACGCCACCACTGACTTAGAACTAGTGCCCCTTCCAAACTGAAATAAGGTGCCCCGGCACACGTATTTTTAGTTCCCTGCACACATATTTGTTGCTGAGCGCATAAGCAAAAAGATAGAGAAAAAATTTACTGTGTATTTTGGATCATAAACGAAAGCTAGTAGCTCATGAGATAACACTGTAACCACAAAAATCCAGTTTGCAGGCCAGATTGTTCAACATTTATACACGTCATCTCTTATGTGATATGCTTTTCTGAAATGTTCACGTCCCCTCCACTTGTTATATTATTTGCCTCTATCTGACTTATTATTCTAACTCATCCCATCTCATAGTTATTTGAACTTCTTCAAACCCTACTTGTGTGTTTTAAGTATTAAAAAAAAGCCTCGTGACAAAGGGTAAATTCACTTTTTCAAGCCATTGTATGTGTATTACAAAATAAAAAATTATTCACAGGATATTTTTACTAATTGCTAGTATCTACTGGGAGGGTTTTACAGGCTGAGGAATAAAGTCGGCTTGCCAGTCTGTTCGTTCTTGTTAAAAAACTATCAATAAACACCGATCTATGACCCCTAACGCGCCGTATTCAGAGGTTAATGAATGTGTTTAAAAACTTCCTGATGTTGAGTACTATGGCTAGATTTCTGCAGAGGTTAATGAATGTGTTTAAAAACTTCCTGATGTTAAGTACTATGGCTAGATTTCTGCAGAGGTTAATGAATGGGTTTAACAACTTCCTGATGTTGAGTACTATAGCTAGATTTCTGCAGAGGTTAATGAATGGGTTTAACAACTTCCTGATGTTGAGTACTATGGCTAGATTTCTGCAGAGGTTAATGAATGTGTTCAAAAACTTCCTGATGTTGAGTACTATGGCTAGATTTCTGCAGAGGTTAATGAATGTGTTTAAAAACTTCCTGATGTTAAGTACTATGGCTAGATTTCTGCAGAGGTTAATGAATGGGTTTAACAACTTCCTGATGTTGAGTACTATGGCTAGATTTCTGCAGAGGTTAATGAATGGGTTTAACAACTTCCTGATGTTGAGTACTATGGCTAGATTTCTGCAGAGGTTAATGAATGTGTTTAAAAACTTCCTGATGTTGAGTACTATGGCTAGATTTCTGCAGAGGTTAATGAATGTGTTTAAAAACTTCCTGATGTTGAGTACTATGGCTAGATTTCTGCAGAGGTTAATGAATGTGTTTAAAAACTTCCTGATGTTGAGTACTATGGCTAGATTTCTGCAGAGGTTAATGAATGTGTTTAAAAACTTCCTGATGTTGAGTACTATGGCTAGATTTCTGCAGAGGTTAATGAATGGGTTTAACAACTTCCTGATGTTGAGTACTATGGCTAGATTTCTGCAGAGGTTAATGAATGGGTTTAACAACTTCCTGATGTTGAGTACTATGGCTAGATTTCTGCAGAGGTTAATGAATGGGTTTAACAACTTCCTGATGTTGAGTACTATGGCTAGATTTCTGCAGAGGTTAATAAATGGGTTTAACAACTTCCTGATGTTGAGTCTATGGCTAGATTTCTGCAGAGGTTAATGAATGGGTTTAACAACTTCCTTATGTTGAGTACTATGGCTAGATTTTTGCAGAGGTTAATAAATGTGTTTAAAAACTTCCTGATGTTGAGTACTATGGCTAGATTTCCGCAGAGGTTAATGAATGTGTTTAAAAACTTCCTGATGTTGAGTACTATGGCTAGATTTCTGCAGAGGTTAATGAATGTGTTTAAAAACTTCCTGATGTTGAGTACAACAGCTAGATTTCCGCTGTGGATAATTCATCTTTAAAAAACAAAAACCTTGCTGTTTTCAAACGAGGTTTGCGCCATGGAAGAGATTAAGGCCTTACCACATAATATTCCTAAAGACAGCAGTGGGATACTTTAGCCAACCATTATGTGGAGATAGCAAAATACTTCTCTCTTCCCATTTTGAAAACTTAATCTGCAAAATCCAATTTGTCACGAATAAATCCATAAAGGACCTGACATAAGTCTTCAGGGTCAACCCAGCTTTAAATGCATACCAGGTGAAGTTCTGGGATGTAAAGGCGGCTGGCATGACATTGACCCATCAAGTGCTGATTGGTCTGAAATTATTGGTCTGGCACTATAAACCCAAGGTGTGGAAGAGGTTCCTTTGACCTGACAAAGAGTTGTTTAACAGCCTCTGTTCGACTGGGAGTTGACAAGCCAAAGAAGAAGTCATTTATTATTTACTCTGTACTAAATATAAGTAACACATTAAATGTTCATCGAAGCTCTACATAAGAGAGTAAAAAAACTTTCAGTTTTTTTGGGTGTGGGTGCTGCACACAAACTTCAACTGTTCCAACATGCTGCGAGAAGAAATACAATCTTGATACAATCTGGAAATAAAGTATACTATGCCTTTCAACATCTGCTAGAGTCAAAATCTCTATCTTTCAAAATCAAGATCAAAATATATAAAGTTTTTTTGTGACCAGTTGGTTTAGATGGCTTTGAAACTTGCAGCACAACTAAAAGAGATGATGCCTTATTACAAACTTTTGAATCTTGCAACGAATCTCTGTGCCCATCAAAGATGCAAACAGAGGGAAATGGAGAGTATGAAGCAACAATGAAGTTCACAATTTTTAAATCACCACCGACTACTGGCATCATGAGGGCTTTTAGACTGAAAAACCTGGAGCTTACCAAGAGAATGTCAGATGATAAAGAGGTAAAAGCTGTGTACACTAGGGAGCTGAATGATAGCAGATCATGAGGCAGACCAAAAAGAGTATAGAGAGATAATATCCAGACAGACCTACAAAACGGTGTCACCAACTGGAAAGAGTAAGTCAATCAGAGAGATGAATGGAGGCAGGTGATATCTGTAGTAAGGAATCTCAAGGGCTCAGAATGCGGAAGAAGAAGATGAACTCTGCCCTTCTATTCACTCTTACACATGAATAATTAAGGAAGTCTGAAAAAAGAAGACACTAACAATACATCATGATCATTTTATTCTGCTTCCTTCTAAATGCTCGTGAAATTATGTTTAAAACACCCTAAAGACAACAAACTTCCCCTTTCTCTTTGTCCTCTCTTATTAAATTCCAAAGTGTATAAGTTTAAAGAAAATTCAGTCAGATAAAAGCTACAAGTAAATATAATCAAAATCAAGACAGCACACAGATTTAAAACAAAGTTAAATGTACTCAGTGTATTTTCAACGACTGAAAATATTGCCATTCCTGTTTTTGTAAACACCACCAGTGAATTTCATGCAACATATACTGCAATAGTGTGTCCTGTTTTGGATACGTTTTCCACATTACCGCTCTACACATCATTTATTCTACTGGTTAAACTGCTTACATTATTAGGAGGAGGCACTCGAATATCAGGAAATGCATCATAAATTGTTGAACAACCACATTCGAATCCCTGCCAACACTGAAGAACACATGTATCAACACCAAAGGATATACAATTATGTAATGAGTGTGTGGGTTTGAATCCTGACACTGCACACCCACGTGAGAAACTGGACTAATACCTGAGCTATGTTGATCCTAAAAGTCCTGGATAACCAAGAAAACAGAAAAAAGTGGCTTGTAGAATAAAATTTAAGTAGCTTTACTTGTATCCACAGGAGTAGGAAAAGGCTAATCAAGATATCAAGAGTAATTCAACATGAGAAAATCAAGATACACAGTTAACCCCCTACAACTTTCTCCACTCCTTGTATTACTTTATAACAAAAGCCCCTATCAAGTGATTTACATATAAATGAGCTGGGGTAAACCAGTATGCACAAAGACACTTGAATCTAAGTACAGAATTTACCCAACTACGACATAAAACTTGACATAAAATTTTATAGTTCAGTCTAAAGCAAAATAAATGGAATGGTTTTGGTTTTTGAGGTTGCAATCAAAAATTGTATGCTATGATGATAATGCATCAGTCGATGAATTCAACAGGCCCTACGGTCCACACTTTTATATGTTTTATGTTTATTCGATGGATCAATATCATGGCACATGGGTGGTAACCCATAAGTGCTCCGTTCTACTTCTAACTCAAGCCTGAGCCTTAAGAATCTAATTGCAGTGCACAAACTCTGTTGTAACGGCGAGGATCATAATTACTTTGGGTAGCTTTTAACTCCAAATTTTGCCCAGGCAGCACTGTTACGCTACTCTTTTTCGATTACAAACTGCCAAGGATTTTTTTATGTGCGCAAGAATACACACAGACGTCCAATCTTCACTACTCAGAGACCAGGGGATATTACTTGAAGTCCAAGTGAAAAAAATCCCAGCCTTTATCGAGGCTTGAACCCGGGACCTCCAGGCGACACCATACCTCAAGACCACTCAGCCCCCAACAGACACTTTTATTATCTCTCATAAGCTTCTCCTCTTCCTCCTCCTAAACCTCCAGGGATGTCATGGGTTTAGTGCTTTCACTAAATACCTGTCAGTTGGGAAGGCTGAAACACTTGTTTGCATTCCTAGGGTTCATCAAGCTGGCTTGAGCTTTGGTCATAAATCTAGTCACATCTTCCTTCTACATTCCAAGTCTGCTAAATGCTCTGACACCTCATCAGATCAGTGACAATACTAGCCATTGGACCTACACTCAAGTTTGGTAATCTCGGGGGAGATAATTAGTTTTATCATGAGTTACCTGCTCTTAAGGTCTGGCCTTTAATAATTTTATGACACCCTAGTTAAAAAAAAAAAAATCTTCAGCCCCTATGTCTTGGTCAGTGTTATCTGGATTCTTAACACCTAACCTCTGTGCAAAAGTCTAAGTGTTTGACTTCAACTGTAGTCAAAGTGAAATTAATTGGCTTTGTTCTGGTTGACCTAGATTTAGGTTACAGCCCAGAAACATATTTTCCTCTATAACTTTAAGAAACATTTTAAAAAATACATTGAGGAAAGACATGTTCTGAAGCCGTGTCGTCACAACATGCTCAAATAAAAATACTCTTTCTTCAATATTTAACAGCTAAGACTAAGATAAATTACAACACCGGTATATTGCAGTGATATTTTAAACTAACAGTTACATGGTGCTTGAAACATGAAGTAATACGGTCTTTAAACATACACAAGGAGGTATGGTTAAATACTTAGCTCCGATATGCAATGAAGATGATTTCTAACATGAAGCTATGAACTTCGCTCCTATCCAACAGTAGAAAAACATTCCACTGGCCCAATAAACAAGGGTTCAGAACATACCATGTGCGTGCGGGGGGGGGGGGGGGGGGGGGGGGGGGGGGGGGGGGACAAACAGAAAGAAAGAGAAAGTTGATCCAAGAAAGTGCAGAGAAATATATAAAACTATAAGGTGAATGATCGAATGATCATAGCTTGTTAGAAAATATGGCCATAGATATCAGGACATATAGCTCTTGAATACAGACATATGCTTATATCCGCAGAAGGAAGAGGGTCAGAGATAGAAGGTGAAGGTAATATCATTACATAATCAGTCACAATGTTATTTTCCTTTGCGTTCACCGACTGTAAATTCCAAATCAAAATAATGACTGTTTGCCCACTTCTGGACTGGTAGTAGAGTGATGTGGAACAACTTACCACTTTTTACTCATCAACTACTTTTAGAGTAGTGTTGTACAACTTACCACTTTTTAATTTTTTTTACTATTTTGAGAGTAGTAAAGAACAGCTAACAACTTTTTACTATTTACTTTCTTTTAGATGTAGAACTTGCCCCTTTTTAATTATTTACTACTTTTAGAATAGTGTAGAACAAGACAAAGAGTTTTCAGTCTAAAGATTTATAGTCACATGGCTAATGCAGTCACCAACCATGTCCATTAGGATTTTTAAATGAGCCATCAACAGAAAAACCAGTCTCTCAGATAATACCACAGCACTCCAACCAACTGACCAGTCATTCCTCATTTATGTAGCAGCAATACCGTTTACAACAAACCAGTAAGTCAAACTCCTGGTGCATACACTCAAGCTAGATTACAAACGAACACAAGCAAAAACAGCTGCCATTATCACACCAGACTTAAGAAAGCAGTAGGGAATTACTGACCTCCAGGCGACTCAAAACAACTTTGCTTTCTGCCATATGCTGGATGGCAAAGGGGATGAACAAGGTCGTGGACAACCGAAACGCCTGGAACAGGCCGATGGTCAGGAAAACCCTGTACGCAGTCATGGAATTGCCTGTCACCACCAAGGCTGTGAAGGTACAGAAGACCACCAGCTTCATCGAGCTGAAGAAAGGGGCAATCACACATGCCTGCGCCCTGCGAGATGAGTGGACCTCCTTGATCTCCAGGCTGAAAGTTTGCGATTCACATTTATTACAAAGATGACACCCTTAATCGTGAAACAAAGATGGTCATTTTCAGCCTATGAGGCATATCTATCTTACTGCAGAGAATACTAATTTTATGGATCTGATAAGAATCCCCCCCCCCAAAAAAAATTTGACTACTGCTAAAAGTGGGTGATAAATTCAGAAAGCTACAAAAAAATAATTATACCGATATAAGAAGCAAGCAGCTCTACATGACTTAATGATCACTCTGACTGAGCTGAGCCAGAACTCTAGCTGCCTTCCTGGATGAGCTATTAATGATAAGGATAACTGGCTGGAGTGATCTCGAAAGTTAACTTCCCTTGGGACTAAACACTAGAAATGTGTGAGCACCTCGCCTGCAACCTTGTTTCACAACTTCAGAGTTTCAAATGGAGGTAAGTCTATTAACAGAATCCCAACAGGGGCAGGAAGGATTTTTACATTCACTACAATCCAGCTTTATGAAGTATGGTGACCAGCTCTTTTCAACAAGTCAAGTACTTATTGTGACCTGTCAGCTGGCTGCAAACTAGGCACACAAATAGTGCTATTACATCCTATTAGCTGAAAAGCTGGCATCAAAGTTTGATTTTTGAAGCATTAAGAGGTCAGCCACACATGGTATGAGCAATTCTGAGAAAAAGCAACTAACTGATAGTTACAAGAAGCCAGAGAGCCAGAAGAGATAAGAGAGAGAATGCAACAACAACAAAAAGAAAAATTACTGTATGGACTGCAAAATTTATGAATATCTTCTTACTCTTTTTTGTTCACCTTTAAAATGGCAGTAGATGTGCTGTGTTGTAGTTTATAGCAAGCTAATATTGTGCCTTTTGGAGTGAAATGTACCTAAACTGTTGTTAATTCTTATAGCTGCTGTTTGCTGCCAATACATATTATTATTATTAGTAGATCTTTTCCATCAATGTTTAAATTTTCAAACAGTTTGATTTCTTTTTCATGTTTCACGCAGTCAAATGCTTTTGTATAGTCTATGAAGCATAAGTACAAATCACTCTTTACTTCTATAGCTCTTTCTGACAAGTGGGAAAAATAATAAACAGCTAACCATACTGGTAAATGCCCTGCTTATAATTCCAGTGTTAAAACATGAAAAACAAAAACAAACAAACAAAAATAATTTTAAAAAAGATTTAAAAAAAAAATAAAAGGTACATGCACGAAAAGTATATAAGAAACAATACAAATGCGTGCCAACACATCATGAAACAGTCCAGACAATGTGTTTGGTTTGCTAGCAGTTCTCTCATTTCATAAATTATTATTACAGCAGATGCTGAATTTATGTTCAGAAGGGAAGACACCCAAGTAGCATCACAAAATTAGAAGACAAAATCTGCAACCAGGCAGCAAATAAGATCACCTGGACCCATCAGGAAAGCAAATAGTACAAGGCGTGTATAACATATCATTCATGTCATAAGAGGCCACTAAGGAAGGTTGGTGTGAGAACAACTACCTAATCCCACAGAAACCTCAGCTGAATGTCCAGCCAAATATGGAAGTGTCTACAACTGAACTTGGTCTGATAAAGACCTATGTTCCATTCTGAGACAATCAGCCGAACAATTAGCTGCATAGACAGCCAGACAACTACTGAACTTGGTCAAACCAAAATGACAGATAATGGGTAAACTGAATGAAACTGACATATAGTGATAATTCAAATCCTTTTTCCATTGGAGCATAGCTCTCAACCAACCTACACCAAGATTTCCTATCCTTGGCAATCTCAAGCAGTTCACTCTATGCCTTTTATACATGTCTGTCTCTTATTCTCCTCAGCTGTGTTCACTCTATGCCTTTTATACATGTCTGTCTCTTATTCTCCTCAGCTGTAAATTCTATGCCTTTTATACATGTCTGTCTCTTATTCTCCTCAGCTCTCTCACTCTATGCCTTTTAAAATGTCTGTTTGAATCTCAGCTGTAAATTTCTGATCCCTTATTCTCTGGCTAAAATTTTTTAACGAGCTATAGTTTATTTTTAAGTTTACAAAAAATGCTTTGATCAATTCATGGAGCTAGAAAAGGCCAGCCAGTCCCTTCCTTGTACAGGATTCCAAGGTACATCACTTCATGTAGCCTAATTATAGGTTCCTTAGAGGTGTTAGGGGCTCTTTATGTTTTGCCCTATTGGTTTGTTATCCAAGTTGAAACTCTTTTAAGCCACACAGGTGCTCAAATAATGAGACAGCAGCCCAGATGTGGAAAACAGGCTGTATGAAGTTTAAAGTTGTCTAGCAAATTATTGTAATCTGATGAGTTTAGCTCCAGCGTATAAAAATATCGGGCCACAAACCATCAAAGAAAGAAGGTCTAGAAGAGATACAATCTTTAAACACTCACACACATATAAAGACACTATTAAAGGGGGGAAAAAAACAGCCATCTGAACTGCCGCATGATGGCAAATCACACATAACATGTTAGACACAATATGTAAGACAAATGCCCAGTCTCCTGTAACAAGAGTATGCTCAACAAGGAACAAAGATATACCAGTTAGGAACATAGAACACACGCCATGCATTGCATTCTGTTAGTAATATGTGGAGTTTGGGCTAAACTGTTAACATGGTGGAGTTTGGGTTCCACTATTAAAATGGTGGAGTTTGGGTTCCACTATTAAAAAGGTGAAGTTTGGTTCCACTATTAAAATGGTTGAGTTTGGTTCCACTATTAAAATGGTGGAGTTTGGATTCCACCATTAAAATAGTGGAGTTTGGGTTCCATTATTAAAATGGTGGAGTTTGGGTTCCACTATTAAAATGGTGAAGTTTGGTTCCACTATTAAAATGGTGGAGTTTGGTTCCACTATTAAAATGGTGGAGTTGGATTCCACCATTAAAATAGTGGAGTTTGGGTTCCATTATTAAAATGGTGGAGTTTGGGTTCCACTATTAAAATGGTGAAGTTTGGTTCCACTATTAAAATGGTGGAGTTTGGGTTCCACTATTAAAATGGTGGAGTTTGGTTCCACTATTTTGGAGGTGGGTTCCACTATGGTGAAAAATGGTTCCACTATAAAATGGTGGAGTTTGGGTTCGACTATTAAAATGGTGGAGTTTGGATTCCACTATTAAAATGGTGGAGTTTGGATTCCACTATTAAAATGGTGGAGTTTGGGTTCCACTATTAAAATGGGGAAGTTTGGTTCCACTATTAAAATGGTGGAGTTTGGTTCCACTATTAAAATGGTGGAGTTTGGATATTTATGGGGTGAACTGTTGAAAGACTTTAATGTGGCAGGCTGTGTTTCTATTTCTATACCTCTCAAGTGATGCCTCTTGAGTCTTGTGATAAATCAGGTGTTGTTTGTGTATGTGTTTCTGTGAGGGACAGAGAGGAAGGAGGAGAGAGTGGAAGGACAAGAGAGACAACAATACCATGATACAAATAAAAAGAGCATGGTACATCTATATAAAAAGGCAAAGCAGAAAAGTTCAAGCAACGAAAAAAGAACACCTCTATTTTCAGGGCAGTAAATTTGAACATTTGAGATGTCAATTACTTAAGGCCGGTGTATCTAATTTCTAGCAATATCTCTTGATAAGAAGTATAGCTGAGCAATTTTTCTCTCTCAAGTAATAGCATGTCTGAGAGGTTTCAGTGTTTGCCTTAGGCTCAGAAGCTATGTGGTTCAAATCTCCCTCTCTTCTATAGTAAGATCAGAAATCTACCCACCTCAGATAGTTGTAAAGAAGAAGACGATCCCAAGTATAAATTGTACACATTAACAAATCCCAAAGCAGTTGGAAATTGCAAAGAGCAAACCACAAGACCCTGCCCTGGCACAAAACTGTTATTCAGTTAAGTATCAATATCTTAGCACTCAGTACATTCCCATAAGTACTCTGTCCTTATCTTAAGCATCCAGCACAGAGTACCAATTCCAATGGTAACAGCAGCAGTCTGATCTTGCCTTTCCTCTGAGTGCTAAAATGTCAGCCAGATCAACTGGTGCACACAATTGTTATTGGAAAAACAAAAGAGGTAATACACTACTTCAGGTGGAATGTGGAGGTAAACCTTACATAAATATACACAGATTTGGACAAACTGGCCTCTATATTACATAACTAAGTGTGACGTACTTCAGTAAAAAAAACGGAAAAACATTCTCTCTCTCATTCTTCTTATTCTCTTCTTGTTCCTCTTAAACTGAGTTTTGGGCCCCAACCATCCTATCGTGTGCTATCATATGCAGCTCACCCTATGTCCTGCATATTTTTATTTTTGGTCTGCCTTTTTTTCTATGACCCTGTGTGGAGATATTCTAGCTAAATACTTCTAAGATTTTCTTAACATGCCATTTCCAAAGCGTCTTTTCTTCACCTCTTGATTCACAGGGATTTGTTTAGTTCTCTCCCAAAAAGCACCACATTAGTGCTGATGTTTGTTATCATTATCTTCCCACAGAAACCATTATCTTCTTCTTGTGTTGCCCACAGTAGGACATATACAAGTGACAAAAAAACTTTCTTTTTTGAGCCTGGATATCATACAGTTATCTTTTTATTTATAGTTTGTTTACAATATAGATATTACTTTGTCCTTCTGTAACATCCATTTAATTTTCCGATATAACCATATTTTAACAGCAATTTGTCTCCAAATAAGATGCTGACAAGCTACGGCTCCATTTCAATGTAGATCAGAAAATGAAAGTCAAAAAACGATAATAAACCATGTATAGCATAAAGAATCAATAAATCAATTTGAACCCCTCTTTCTCTCTCCTCTCACTCTCTCTCTCTCTCTCTCTCTGTGTATGTGTATTATTTTTAGTGTGGGTGGTACACAATTCCAAGAAAGTTACGTTTCCTTTTCCTAGTGATTAATGTCATATATGGCATGAGGTTGTTATGTATAAAGTTAGATTTTTTAAAACCATGGTGACAGGAACCAGAGAGGGAAATTAAAATGAGGAATACATGTGGTGAGCTACAGGCGATAATAAAAGATAAGACAACTCGGTATGGGTTAGATTGATGGCCTATGATATATTAGAAGATAAACAGAAGGGAAAGAGGAAGAAGAGGAGGAGAAGAAGAACAAAGAGACAGAAGGAAGGAGGAGGAGGAAGAAAAAGGAAGAAGGGGGAAGAAAATAAAGAAGGAAAAGGAAAAAGTAGGAGGATGATGAAGAAGAAATAGAAAGAAGAAGGAAGAGGGGGAAGGAGGAGGAAGATGAAAAAACAGGAAAAAGACAGAAGAAGAGGAGAAGGCAGAAGAAAAGAAAAAAAAAGAAGAAGAAGAAGAGGAAGGAGGAGGAGGAGAAAAAGGAGGATGAGAAGAAGGAAGAGGAGTAGAAGAAGAAAAGCGGAAGAGGAGAAGAAAAAGAAGAAGTGGGTGGAAAAAAAAAAGAAACACACGCAGACATTGTAGTCCCTAAAAGAACAAGAGCACTAAGAAAGCTAATATTTTGCCAAGAAAAAACCCTCTTCAGAATTCACACCGGTTTAGATTAGTATAAAATTAAAAATAAAAAGTTTGTGTTAGTCTTTTCAAAACCATGTTAGTTTATAAAGAAATGGACCACACACGCACACAAAAATCAAAGAACAGGGTTATTCATGAATACTGACTGCCAACACACTGAATACCTGAGAAAGGGCTATCAGGCTTACACAAGCGCCAACCAATGCTCATGGATATTATTAGCAAAATTAATTTACGTTTGCACAGTTTTACGCTCAACCATAGTTACTTAAGTGTATCAAGTTTTACTGGCAACTGCATTCCATAAAGCAATGTGTACAGCTAGCCAGTCAACTGGAGTAAACATCTGTTGTCCCCAATATTTTTCAAGAATCAGCTCGGCAATTTCTATGTATCAGAATCAAAATCTCCGTACCAGCAACTAGAACAAAATCTCCGTACCAGCAACTAGAACAAAATCTCTGTACCAACAACTAGAACAAAATCTCTGTACCAACAACTAGAACAAAATTCACTATAACAACTAGAACACAATCTCTGTATTAGAGAACATTAACAAAAATCAAGTCCAAAAACAAACTGACTCAAGAAACAGTTTAGTCAATTTCTCTGTATTACTACAACAAAGATATGTTAAATTACACAACAAATTTAATGAAGATTCAGCTGAATACTTTCTCTGCATCAGAAATTGGACAAAGACACAAATTTACTCAAGATTTAACTTGAAAGGACAGGGTCAGATACCGGCAGACAGACAAAACATTAATCAATCTAAGTGCAAACATCCTGGCCAGAATTTTTACCCATCTCACTGTTAAAAAGTGTTTTCCGTTTTAGACAAATACCTGTATCAGGTAGAAAGTCCACTACTGTCACAGACCATCTCATTTTGACTCTTGGTCCTTTGCTAGATTTCCTGCCGGATGAATTTTTATACCCAGGGTGTCTTTAATATCCTTTTCTTAGAGAGTCTCCACAGCGAAGTGGTTAAGCTGTTTGCTTTTGTGCTCCGACAGCTGTGGATTCAGTTCTGGACTCCAGTTGGACCGTAGATGCAAATGTTTAGAAGATCCTTGGTGACAGGTGCTGGAACTATGGACAGAGATTGAGCTAGAAGGGTAAACCCAGTCTAATGAAGTCACTCCTTTAAGCACCTTTTAATGTTCTCTGTCCAGGATCATGGTGATCAAATATCCAACTCTGACTATAATGGGTGGACAGTATCCAGAAGTCCAGCCTCAAGAAACTATCTTGCTCTATACACTGGGATGTGCCAGGGTAAATGGAAATAAAAGAGCAGACAGACTGGCTGAGTCTGCAGCAGCTGATAGAGGAAAAAAATATAGACAGGGCAGACATACTGAATGCACTGCATCTGAGAGAAACTGAAACAGAAAGTCAATGAACAGCCTTTTGGAAATGGGTACTAAACGAGGACAAGCATGCAGAAAACCTGGTTGCGGGGCAAAAAAAAGAAGATACCCAATCAACTCCTACTGGGTATGGTCAGCATGGATAAACTGAGATAGAGCATGAGTGTGTCAGACGGATTGAATCAGGATGTCGACACAGATAACAAGCAACAAGCATGCATATAAACTAAGAATTCCTGAGTATGGTAACATACATTTGTAAATACCACTGCACTACATGTAACTGCACACACTATAGCAAAATGATTCTGTTAGCTCATTTAACATCAAAGACCACCTATGCCATGCAGGATGTTAGACTCAGATTTTTATAGGCCAATTGGCCCTCAATGGGTGATAAGGTCAATATAAGGTCCATGAACTTTACTTCCGAGGACATTATGTGGTACTAATTTTAGACCATGGTGACTTTGGATTCAAAGC